>DWPA01000176.1:0-31151 GCA_018251375.1 Calpodes ethlius
ACCCGAGAGTTCTCCATAATGTTCTCGAAAGTGTGTAAAGTCTACCAATCCGCAATTGACCAGCGTGGACTATGGCGTGTACCCCTTACAGCGTGTGAGGAGATCCGAGCCCAGCAGTGGGACAAATATGGGTGGTGATTAGATTTTTCTTTTATAGATACCTACAGTCTATTAAACTGACTAAGTAGCAAAGGATTTTTTTTTAAAGATGTGTATCTCCTACCAGTTCATGAGAGGTTTCCAGTCATGAATTTAACTTTACAATCATTGAAAGGTAACTTATTTGACTTACACTGAGTAGTAGAGAACCGTATGTATATACACACACTCTCCAATTCAGTTTAGATCTGTGACGTACTACTTAAGTATTCAATATAAATAACACTAGGTATTAAAAATAAAACATACCAAAGCTGTCCAGTTCATTTGTAATTATTTAAAAGTATAAAATTACTTTATTTTAAGTATACAAACACAGTTCTTGTAATAAGTGTGAGAATGTTTCTTAGGTACAATTAAAATTATAACAAAATAAACTTATAGATACATTTTAATAATATTTAAGGTGTAATTTTAAAGTCCGTCCAATTGCGCAGCGTAAACGGTTGATCTATTGGTCTATATCACTTTTAATTTTAACTTCCAGCAATAATAAGTATAGTTATGGGTCGTGACGACGATAAATCTTCGTCCGTGTACGAAACTCTCGTTGGAATTGGAATTTCTTCCAAATATATCCGATCTCTTTTAGCGAGCTACTGACTTATTTGAACAGTCGTGAGCGTATAAGGAGCGTAGCATTGCCTCTGGGCCTATAATGGCTTGAAGGTTTTCATTATGCCTAAACAGCGACCATGAACTCGAATCTGTCTTCTAAAGGACTGTTTTATATACTTTGCGAGAATAGTTAGTGTGTGCTTGTCAATCGCTTGTGATATTTACAAAAAAATCCAGAAAAGGTTTTATTTGATAAGGATAGCAAATAAATTTGGAGTGCCATCATCCCTTACCATCGATAAACCTATGTGCCAAACCTCTTTTGGGACTTTAGGAGAATCGTTAATATTTGTCCCACTCGCAATTGGTTACAAATGCGTTGCTACCCTTGACGGCAGATGATCGTCTCTTGAATACCTAAGTGTAACCTTTTAACCAGAATACAATTGAAATGCGCCCCCTGCGTCTATTTATCATTACCCTTATCTACTTCATTTTGACTTTTAACGGAAATACCTATGTAACTAACTATATTTTATTATTATACTACTTCCGTAATGACTCATGGCATGTATTTTGAACGTCGATATTTCGACACTATTGCATCAAGCCTTATCACGGTTGGAATTGTACACACCGGTTGCACGCGTGTCATGGTAAAATGTGCATATTGGACGATAACTTTAATTTAAAATCAACGTAATCACACTTACGTCAATACCTTAGCACTTATACGGTACAAACAACTCGATGTGCATAGAGACAAAGAAAATGCTGATGCGCTGATACAGTACGCTACACGCCAGTGCGAGTTGGGTTACGGTTCCCGCTGCCAACAGCACACATGCAGGTATGCAGCCATCTGCAAAATGTGACCACGGCGTGTTTGTAATGTAATACGTTAGCGCAGTAGCATTGTTAACTTTAGTGGTGTATAATGAAACTTTAACAGGAATTAATGAGGAATATATTACCTATACAGTACCTACAGAATTCATGAAGTAAATCACACTTATTGATAAAGGGATGTTTGCCATGTTTCAAATTTCAGTATCACAACGTACGAGTATTCGTAACGTGCATTTAGCTGTCATTACATATTCTCATTTTGTGCTCTTGCATACCATGCAAATTTATAGTCGGTTCTTCACTTCCTAATAGTGTGTTAGCTTTCCTCTGTTTGGTTGCTCTCTCCGATAGAATAAACAAAAATAGTCTAAGCGGTACTGTGCTATTCATATTTGATGTATAATGAATAATGTAAATAGAAAAACATGCAAAATACGCATGTGTTCTAAGCTCTGAGCCACATTATAAATTGTTGTTTTAAGTTGTTCGATGACTAAGCGAGAACAATCCGCTTTTAGAATAACACTATCATATTTTTCTTCTCTTTATTATTGAACTAGAAAAAAAGACAAACTGTATTAGGATTACCTAAAAAGTTGATTACACTTGAAGATAATGTTTGATTTCTGCGCGTATCAGAAAGTTCAACAAATGCACCAAGTTGTACATAGTAAAGTGTAAAATTTGTATTTTAAGTAAGATTAATTTATATTGTTATCTTCCTTTTCTAAAAAAAGTAGTTCAAAAAGATGCGCATGCGTCGAATGCCATTCGATCCTGTTAGCATACTCTCTATATCTTTCTGTAAGGCCAATGATCTATATAATTATATATAAATGAATATTTGTCTGTCATGACATCTCTATATAATCGTAAACTATGCATTTGATCATGTGGGCTTTAACAAAGTTGTTATGCATGAACCCATGATAGGGTTCTGAATTGGTCTGACCAATTTTCGACAGATGGCGCCACTGTCATTATGAAATAGTTTATCTTATATCCTGGAATAACTGGGAAGCTAGTACGTGATAAATCTGCCTTTCATAAGGTAACTAACAACAATATTGGACCAGTATCTCGGTCCTATTCTCTCGCATTTGATAAATTGATATTGACTGTTGTTGTAAGCAGTGATCACAATTTATTACTGAAGCACAAGTTATAAATGTGCTAAAATTATCAAAAAATATATCTTTTAACAAAGTTGTAATATAACCTATTGTCGATGCATAATACAGTCTTGTTCGAAACATACCAAATTTTTACTATTTAGGAGAATATGTCTAATATAGTGTCTGGTAATGAATGCCTAATGGTTTATACCAAAAAGTTTTAAATATCAAATATCTGACATTTTCCATAATTCCTATTGCATACAGATGTCGCTGGAGGAGCATTCAAGAAGGAAATGAAACAAATTATAATCAATCATACAATATGTATTTAATATAAGATACAGTACTTGTGACAGGTGGACACACCATCGTGTTAAAACATCTTAATAATCACTACATTGAACAAATTTCAAGGTTCGAGATTAAAGTAACATTTACTATTATTATGCCCAAATGTGTGATAAATTAATTGAGGTAGATCTCCCGGCGGCGGGCGCGAGCTCGCGGCCCAAATTATAATTAATTTTCGGATTTCACCATCGGGGGTCAAGCAAATGAGACAACGCATAGTTAAACATTATACTATATATAATTAAATATCTACAAATTGAATAATTAGTGCACACTATTCGGAATACAGGTTCCACATATAGTTACTATGGATCTCGTCAAACATTTACAATAAAGGAGAACATTCATATAATAAACGCATAATATAGGAAACATGTTGAAATAATTCGCGCGCTACACTAGGCTACCGTCCCACCGAGGCGCGAAGCAAATTACATCTGCCGAGTAATACTTAGTAATAAATACTTAACTATTTACACTCCGGACCAGTGAAACCTGACCGGGTACCACGCGCACGCCAAACAATTCACTACTACTGCTACCTACAATGTACACCCGGGCGAACCGCTCCCACAAATCTATATGTACAACTGCCACCACACCACTCCACACCGCACCACGCTCTCTACTGCTTCCATCGATACTAGAAGTTCAGCTGTTATGACAATGATATGTGTGTTACCGTCATCGAGATTCACTGTATTTTAAATGCAACTTTATTGAACAAATATTAAATATTATTCACGACAAAGCGTCGGCTTCATACGAATGTTTGGTTGTGTTATCTTTAATACAGCTAAGACAGCAGATCGTACAGGTCGATAGATCATTGTAAAAGTTCAAGGTCAATACGTGGCAGCACTATATTTGTGAAAAAAGTTCGCCTAACTATATATTCGACTATAGTCAACGGGTGGTCCCGCCCACTGCGACCCTGCGTTAGCGGTCAGCGTCCACCATCAGAGCGCTGGAGGCGCGCTGCAGCCGTAATGTGTTTCACGCCTTCACAACTCATCGAACGTTCCGCAAAAAACATAAATGCGAAACTCACATATCCAAAAATGCGGGTAGGATCGAAATTTACAAAAGTCAGTTTAAACTGCCGACCGTCAGAACATTACGCCCACAACAGAACACTTGGTCGGTACAACCATTGCTCCCGTCGAATACTAGTTTTCTTTATACAATTTCGATAAATGAAATTAAATTACAACTTAAATTACACCTTAACTGATGAGCAAGTGTACAAGGCACGCGTGCCACACACCGTCCACCACCCGACGGTCGGCGACCGCCGGCTACGGGGCCGTCTCACATTCAAAATACATTATGACTATTGTGGCAGTGACAAAAATATATCGTACGAGATCCTCTCAGCCGAAGGTGCGCCCCCTGCCGAGTGCTCGGGGCACTCGTATGTTTAAGTACGCGGATTAATTAAATATAATCGATATGTTTTGTAATGTGTGTTTTACTATCAAGGTGTTGACTTGACCGTGAGATAATGTTATTTATTTTACAATACTGCGTTGACACTTCAAATAAACCGACGCACCGTTTCAGCTGAGACCATCTCCAACAACTATCTCCCTTTTAGTGTATTTGAGTTTTATATTAATAATTATTTCTTCATCGATAATTTTTCACATTCACAAAATATTTATCATTTCTCTGCCTACAATCGGCTACCTAACCTACGGAAGCTAGATTACTTACAGAATTCGAATCGTAGAAAAAATGTCTCCAAACGCTAATATTTATATATCGCCGGTCGGTAACAACCGAGTGAATTTTGTACACCGTGTAGGCCAAAATAGTTGTAGGAAAAACAATTTGAGCGGGATTCATTAATTTGCTATACAGATAAGAAACTAAAGCGAAAGACAATGTCCGTTTTACTGAAATAAGAAATTCCAACATAATTACCGGTGTTTATATCTGATTAATTTGAGATCATATCGAGTCCACAGTTACTCGGTTAACGAGATTAAAAAAAAGAAAAAAAAAAAGAAAATTTGTCTTTCTGATTTTGGTGTCGAATTTGACTATTAAATTAATTTAAAAAGTGAGCCAATAAAATATGGCACTACCCTCAGTGCTGAAAAAAAAATTAGTCTAGTTTAATTTTAGTTTTAAAAAATAATCAGTACATTGAAACCCATTCGGTTACAAGTATAAAAGAAGCCTAGTCTCTGCATCGTCCAATCCCACCTCCCGCCGCTCTCATTCAGGCACCAACTTGACTACGAGAGAAATTTACCTATTACACGTCTTTGGGTCCACGCCTACCGTGATTACGTCCGGAGCGGCGTACTGGCGTCCCGCTCTTCGCCGGGCGATAGAGCGAGACGGCGCTACGTCCACCGGCCCGAACGTATTCGAGTTACATTTTCTATTACTCAACGTCCTTTACAATCTCTTAACGCACGCGACGCCGAGCTCGCCAATCGGCTTGCGTTCAATTTCTTTACATAAACCTACCCAACTGTACAACCGTCGGCCGGCGCGGGGCCCCGGGAGCCCCGCCCCCCCGCGGGCCCCGGCGCGGCGTCACATTCGACTAACGTCTAACCAAACAATTCCACCTAACTTACATACTACAGGCACTAACTAAAAATACTAGCGAGATCGCATGAGCACAGAACACAATGTTTTAATTCATTTTATATATCCACTTGTATATACCTTACGTACTAGAAAGGCATTAAAACGTGACGTCAGCGGTCATCGAAAAAGTTCACAATAAAATATCCGCCCACTGAGCGAACGCTACGGACACAAACATCGGCGCCGGTCGTCGCCGGTCAGCGAGGACTGGCCGGCGTCCACAGACACGTTATATATTAATATAATCGAGCACGTTGCACTTCGTCTCCATGTAAATTTGATCTAGAACAAATCTCGCGCCTTTACGTGTGTTTAATTATTAAAAAACGAGTACAAAAACTTATGAAACTTTCAATGTGAAACATCATTTTCACACCTCGATATCCGTCACTATATTCAGTTAATACATTTGAATGAACCGGAATAGTTTAATCATCAAAACGATTATCACAAATTCAACGTTTTATTATTAAGCTTAGTTTTGTTTTTAACTATTTCAATATTTTCATCATAATTTCATAAAAATGTCCAATATCATGTTATGTATTTAAGATGTATACAATACTATTAATAATTGGAAATTTCCAATAAACCGTATGAAAATATTATTTCATCAGTAACTTCGTGATATTTTATAAAAGCAACGACTCTACGATAAAACTATCAAACGTACAGTATCTGTGGACACCGAAGTCTTCGCGCACAACTTCTCATATCATATCGAAACAAACGACACTATGTATTGCTAAATTCAAATATGAAAAATTATAATCAATATTGCGAGCAGG
This sequence comes from Calpodes ethlius, assembly GCA_018251375.1. Classification (NCBI taxonomy): domain Eukaryota; kingdom Metazoa; phylum Arthropoda; class Insecta; order Lepidoptera; family Hesperiidae; genus Calpodes; species Calpodes ethlius. Next base: position 6,431 of record DWPA01000176.1, read on the forward strand.
ATAACTGCTCTTGTCAAATTAAAATCAAATCAAATCATAATAAAATCACCGGTACCGTTATTATTACCAAAACGAAAACACATTTCGTAAAAAAATGAATAAACAGCAATACGGAATATCGTTCGCCTCTCACAGCGGACAACCGGTTTATCCATCTAATCCATCGCTCCAGACTGCTCCAACACCCTCGTCCGACAGCAAGCACAATGTAACATTTAATATACAAAAATTACTAAAAACTTGTGCGTGGAAATAATTCTGTTATTCACCTATTAAGTCTCTTATCACATAGTGTTATTGCTAACAGTACATTAAACACAACTTGAATGGCAGTGACTATTACGTTTCACATTACGCATACAATGGACAAACTCACGCACAAACAAACACGCAGACCGACGTTGATCCTTAAAGCGTCATCGAAATTGCTTCATTGGACTATAAGTTATCAAAATTGAACTCTAACGCCTTAGTACTAACATCGAGTTTCGTTTGATATGACTACGCGGTATATTACGATATAAAGTGAACACTGTACGGTAGATCTGTGATGGGCAGAGGCACTTGGTGACAAATAAAGGCATTAAAAAAAGAAAAAGAAATATATCTACATGTATATATATCTTTCTCTCTCTTACAAGTAGACATCCAAAACAGCAAAACACGATGTTCACTCGTAACGTAACTTTCGACACGAAAGTTGACGTCAACGGTCAAATTATATAAAAAAAAGAAACATAAAATATTCACGCACCCTATCGTTTAATAATAAAACACATTTCCGATATATTGGAGTTCTCGTCTACAAAGTATATGTAGAAAGCACGCTTCTCAGTAGCGACGTCAATGTTAACAGGCTTTGGTACTGTAACGAATTAAAAAAAAAATCAAAACTTAAATCATTATTCTAATCACGCGAACGCACGCGCTTGCTGCTAATAAAAGACAAAAAAAAGTTTTTTTTTGTTAAAATTGTCATCACTGAGAAGCGAGCTTCCGCGACGACGTCGGTCGTCAACTCGTCACCGACCGCAATTGGCACCACAAAAAGCTAAAGCCGACACAACGAAACCACACCGACCGCCGCACGTCCAAGCTACACCGTCGCTACTCGCTAATAAAATATAAACTATACTATGTACACATTGGCAGTGATCCGTTATCGCCGGTCGCTATTAACTTATCGCCTATCGATAATCCGTCGGTATCGCGGATGTAAAATTTTAAACTAAATCGCCTAATTTACACGCCACCGTACCGTTTTGTTTACACTTCGCACTAACTATGTACAACACGAGCGCGCCACTACGAGCTAACGTACGTCGTTCAATATCATATAAAAAGTAAGAATCAGTCTTGTGAGTATATCCATCTTCTCTTTGGCGGCGAGAATCGACGTGCGTCGCGGCCGCGCCACGCCGAGCGCCGCGCACGGCCGCAGTGCGGGCGCCGGAAAACTTTGCGCCGACAGATGATCGTAAGTAATGAATATATTACGATAATTTTGGTTAGTTTCTAGATCGTTTTAAACAAAAAATAATAATTAACTGTATTGATATAATTACATATTATAAGTATCGTCACGTATGGAGCGTGGAGATGCGCAGCGCGCACCCGTTTGTTCAATTGACTCGAATGGCAGTTTTTTTTTATTATTTTACACATTATTTTTAAAAGTATAAAAATGTATATGTACAAAGATCATAATAGGTATCATCTGTATGGTCCGCGTACGTACGTACATACGTACATTTAAAATCTTGTCACGTGACTTAAATATAATATTGTCTCCCGTACAGTCCATTATTATCTTGTCAAAAAGATTCCGAAAACATGCGGTATTTCCTTAACTGAATAAAAAATCCATTTTATTTTTCAAAGTGAAATGTTTTTTTTTCTGTTCGTAAAATGCAACGTTACCGCCCGCACTACGACGTTTATTTAATAAAAAAAACAACAAAAACTAGAAATATCGTTTAAAATACGGCCAATAAGGGCGCGGGCACATCGAACAACAGCGATGAACACATGGCGGTCCAGCTCCTGCCGGCGGCGGCGTGACGCGGCGCGTGCGAGCGAGCGAGACGGAACGAGTCGTGACGTCACCACATACGACTTGATCAACTAATCAATTAAATCGGAGTTGCATAAAATATGTTTTGTCTAAAACAATACCAATAAGAGCAAAACTGAGTTGTAACGGGGATTGTTGTTTAAATATTAAAAATAATTAATAAATATTACGGATGATGAAATCGCTCGTACTTCTACGGGACAAGTCAGTCCCAAAGGCAAGTACAAGTGACATGTCTCGACAAGTTCCCAGCTCGACCATGTATTCGCACATTATCCGTAATGAACTAGACGATGCAAGTGCTAAATACGAAAAAAAAATCTAAAGTGAGCACTAAATTTCTTTAGTTATAAACAATTCAGTATTATCTCGATTCGTTCACTGTCGCAACTATTATTGTTATTATTAACACTAGTATTATTTTTATAAGGAAATAAACATGGATTAAAATCGATAATACATTGAAAGAATTGACTAGCAAGAAAAGTGACAATTCCGTTTTAAATCACAAGAAACTAAAGTGAACGTTTCAATTCCCCGTTACGTTCACTTGTATCGTCTAATTCAATAGTTCGCACTGTAAGAGTGTTTGTACATTAACCGATCCGGTATCGTTCCCGTACCACATCCGACATCCAGTTAATATGTAAAAAGACACGCAACAACCACTCATAGTCCGCTATCGATATCGAATATTACGCCACATATCAAAATCATGTTTCATCACAGGTTTTGTTTTAACTTCTTTTGTAATTGAACGTCCGAGTTTTTATCCACAAAGAACCGAAATACAGCAATATCGATATCGGACGTACGCGAAAACAGCAATCCGGGAACGATACCGCACCGGACACCGTGTGAACACCCTAGAGCCACCGCGGCGGGACTACCGGCCCGAGGGCCAGAACGCGTTCCCCCCGTATCGTCGGCCGAGCTTCCTCTTCTTGGCGCCGGACACCTCGACGCGCTCCGGCGTGTCGCTGATCAACATCGGCAGGTTGGTGGCGCTGCAGTCGCTCCGCACCTCGGCCTTCTTCTTGGCTATCAGGTTGTTCAGCAGGCGCGAGGACGTGCACGATCGGGTCGGCAGCAGCCGCGATGGCTGCGTCGGCGTCGGGACACTCTTTCTCACCGGTGGTGGTGATGGGGTTTTCCTGTAACGTTCACGTGTGCAAAAGTTAATATAAAATAATTTTAATATATTCGATACGATTCGATTCTATTACCTCAAAATTTTATGTTACAAGTGTGGACTATCAATTACCCTACACATTTACAACGCAGATGTAACTTCGACCTGGGGAATATTATTTTCACACTCATCCAAACTTTTATCCCCCATATTACCCTTTTTGATGCATCCCCAGACTATATAAAGTCGTTGTGCATGATTTCATTCTAGGTTTACTGGTTCAGCCTTTGCGGTATCTGACATGTAGTGAAACAATATAAGTAAGCCTTGTAACGCCTTGTAAAAAAATGATAATATAACCGATCAATTTACCTATACGAGTTGCAGAACTGCTCGTACAGCAAAACCTTCGAATGCGCGGGCAGCTCCGATATCTCCACACGTTTGATTCGCCTCACCTCCTTCTCGGGCACCCACTCGTCCTCGAGCCTGCAACATCACGCACACATTAAAACCACCGCCCCGCCAGTGCCACACAGTTGAACTGCAAACACATTTGTGGCAATCACATCTGAAAATGTTACACAAATGTCATTTAATATCACTCTTATGTGACTCGTTCTCGAGCCAAACTGTGGGAGTGTGTTTGCAGCGTAACGGGTTGCAATCCTATAGACGGTGCAACGTAAAATGGTCGACCATGCAAGCTAGACAAGCTTATTATAACGAGTTGCGTTGTGATTAGAAATGGATGAGCTATGATAATTATGTAATGTTAAGAATAATATATTGTCATAAAATTAGTGTAACTTTAATCCAATTTAGAAGTGAAAAATATTGAATTAAGTTAATTATACGTTTGAAGTTTGTAAGTTAATAGACTGCAGTTACTTGAAATGTGGTATTGTATGTTATTTAGACTTTATAGTTTTTTTTACAGAAAAAGAAATGTTATGTATCGCGTATTATAAACTCTCTACTGACTAAAATATACAATTTGAAGATATCTTAGTACTGTTAGTTTAAAATAATATTACACTGTATAAGTCATAGTGTAAATGAAGTGAAAACAGATATCTCTGTGGATACTTTCCACAATTTTATTGACTCAAAGGACCAACATTTTTCATTCGTTTGAATGAAATCAATCTTCATAATATAAGATGTCGTTTATTGTAATTTCAAATAATTTATATATATGATGCCAGGTGAGAATTAGATTGCAAAATTTTAGGAAAATTTAAACCGATTTGGCCTATCCTTAAATGTTATGTTCTTGCCTTCTTATTATACTTAGTTGAAATTAATAGCATAGGAACTACTACTTTTTACTACGAATTATGAAGATAATGCAATAGTAATTTAGATTTAGTACGAATTAAGTTAAAACAGATTTCTCTATCGAGGCTTCCGATTGATTCTTAACAGCTCGAAGGACCGAAACATGTTTTATTCAAACATGGTCATTCATTGTAATATCAATTAATTTAATACGGCTACGACGTTTCTTGAGACCATTGAAACGGCACAGTGTTGGTATAATATTAAATATTGAACCTAATACCTAAACCTAGGGAGACAATGGAGGCGTGCTAAGATGCCCTATTCCACGCCTGTCGTACGCGTTGGGAAGTACAAAACCCGTAAACAATGCCAAAAATTTTAATAGACATGACTCCCTCTATACACTGAGCGACACAGTTTAAATCGTCAATTACTATAATTTTATCGTACACTATTTTTATAACAGTTCTAAATACTATAATAGATGGGAAAATCTATTGCACTAAAATTATTTCAGAGCAGATCGAAACGACTCAAACTCCCTCTCCGAACTCAGGGAATTTTAAAACTTTTTAACATGATAAAATACAATAAGAAAGTGATTCAAATAACAGACATAGTGAACGACAGATTCATTTAAACGTCATAGCACGCGGAATTCATACTACTAGTTAATTTGACATTTGAAACGAAGAAAATACCAAACGGTTCACAAAGTTAGATATATACGATGGTTCAGAGAGGGAGCTAGCCCTCTTGATTCAAGTCATATTAATAAAGCTAGGAGTTAGATGCAAGTAATAACTATATCCAAGACCGGTACTTCTAAACGATATGCGGATGCGCAATAAAGTAATATACCATTTTGAAATAGGACTGGCAACCCTCATTAAGTTGCTAGCAACAAAAAATGTATATTAATAACGATATTGTCAAGTTACGAACAACTATGAGCATTGTGCTAGCAACTTTTCAATTTCATTTGTATTCTGTGTGGCACTTTTCATAACGCATAATCGTGCATGCTAAGCTTCACATACATTGTGGATCAGTTGCTTGTAGTTCCGATCATGTAAAATGAATTTTGTAACTGAAAAGTTATTTTCTAATATCATTACTTCAAAGTGCCAATAGTTTCATTTACAAGTGATCCAATGCGATGCAGAATAAATGTAAAGAGATGTTAAAAGAAGCATTGAAGGACCACTGCATGACTATTTTTACGTTTCGCATAATTTTAAGTATCAATATTCAAGTGGCTTCGTCGATAGGTATTATTCAAAATAATATGCATGTAACCCTTCATGTATGACGATAAAAATGCTGCGTGAATAAGTTCAATAGCGAAATAACTAAAACAACTAAACTCTGTTTTTTATTCCCACGGAGTAATTCGACAGGCGCTAATGTCACATGCACATAATTTTGCCTGATGTTTACAAAATTCCGGTTATACGAATCGTAAGACATGTGATTTATCCGTTGGTTTTATTGTAATAAAAAATATATTAACGATTAACATTGAATTTAATATAAAATAAAGTGACACAATAATAATATTGGTTTAAAGGCTGGTCACTAAATAGGTGGCTTCGAAAAAAATATTTCGCCTCGTCGTTCGAAAAAAAATTACCTATTAAGTTGATAGTGTTTTGGGAAATTTCGTGCTCGCACTTTCCGAAGGTGGACTGGGAGAGAAAGGTTTTGGCATCAAGTCCGCCTTTTTCTCTATACTGTCGTATGGTGTCGTATCGTGTATTTCAGGCTCATTGTAATCTATTGGTATTTAAAAAGAAGGATTTGAACATAAAAAATGTCAAATTATTCCTTAGGAATATGAAAACACACTTTAGTAGCTGTTCATAATGCTCATGTCTAATCTTGATGCATTCAACTTTGTACGTTCATATTACAACTAGTGATTTATGACACACGGACACAATGAAGAGCTAATCAATTTACAGGACTATTTAACACAGCACATAATGACAGTGGAAAAACAGTAAATAGCCGAGTCCACATCGGACGATTCAAGATGGATCGACGATTCGCGATCCACGATCAGAGATAGCAGAGCGTGCCGGACGTCCACACCGGATCGTCCAGCGTAGACCCGGATATTAAGATGCGTTCAAAATAAATATCTAAACATTGAAACTGAAAGACGGAAATATGCAAAATTTTCGAACGTTACAACAACTATGAACGAACAAAAGTATGACAATGTAAATAGAAAAATAGAACAAGCGCTAGATGCCGCCGACATGTAAGAAAATACACTAATACACCCACCTGACTTTACCTGATATTTATGCTATTACGACTATTTACCGGACAAAGTCAGTGCTGTAAATTTTAGTTACCAGATTAATAAAAGATTTCAAACTTGATATATCAGTATCGTGTCTCACCCTCGAGTTTGAACGGAAATGATGTTACATTTTTTAAAACAACTGGCAAAGTCACCAATTCTGTTCATGGCTCTTAGAGATATAATTTCTTAGATCAAGGCTAAAGCATGTCATTGGTGCACATAACAACACTCCCATCTACAAATCGCTCTCCCAATATCACTCCAAAAATAATGCTTACCTGAAAAATACATTTCGTTATAATATTTATATCACAACAGATACTAATATTATATTTTACCAATTACATAATTAAATCTTACTGACAACGTTTGACATAAAATGTATTATATAGTTACGTAGGCCAAGTACATTTTGATGAATATTTTATTTACCCTTTAGATGCACGTAAAAGAAGATTTGAACATTCAAATAGAAAGCCTACATTATATAATCCGATATAATACTGTTTATCTATGTCTTGTTAAGTATGTCGGCTCCTACACTTGTCAACAATTACCTAAAGTATTGTCGTCGTTCGTATGTCCGTGAATCTCTCTGAAACTTAATTCCATTCACCTATTCTTGCCCAATAGATCACTCATTGTAGTAGCTTTATACAAATCTTTCTCCACACGCTTCTCCAAAATGAAATTGTAAAGTTATGATTTACATGAATAGCAAATATTAAAAGCGATACTTAATAACCAAAAAATAAAAAATATTCATAACTATCACCCTACGCGGGGTCACCCAGCTCGGAGGGGGTCACCAGTTGATAACGAAATATAAAGGCGTACTCACACATGGGGTGGATAGTACGTGACGAGCGCCTCCCGCCTGCACTCGGTCGCGTTGTACCGCGTGGCCGCGAGCGCCGTGTGCAGGGTCAGCGTGTGCCGGCCGGGCGGCTCGCGCAGCGGACAGGAGCCGCCTAGCCGCCACCGGGTGCAGCGAGACAGACGCCATGCGAGACCCTCCATTGTGCCCGCGTCGAAGTAGTCGAACATGCGAGCTGGGGATGCGAATTATTAGAAAATTAGCGGTAGAATACAATAATACGACTTTGCGCGCCGGTATTAAGGATCAGTCCCACAGATGGTGGTTAGTTTTGTACGTGTTTAGAAGTAAACAATACGACAATTGATCGATAAGAGCTTTATAATTAAAACGCTACAACCACTCTGCAGTTATAAAATGTTTTAAAACATTATAAAATGGGCATTAACATTATATACATTCACTCGTATGACAACACTTTTGAGCTCCAATTACCTCGCAACTACATATCAAAGTTTCTGTGAACATACAAACATAACTGATCGTCGTATGTCTTCTAATGAAGAAGCGAGCGAAGACATCCAGCACTTGTGATACAATCAAATTTCATATGTATTTAAATAACTGAAAAACCACCAGACAAGCAACCTGGTGGTCACCACCGCCCTAAAGCTGAGATTCTACCACAGATGTACCGAGGTTGCGAGTCGGCATGCAGGGTAAAATCCTCATAAAGGATTAGATCAATTTCGTAGGTGAGTGTAAATGCACGTTCACAAGGCGACTAAACCATGATTCTTTTGGACGTATTCAAAGTTCAACCGACGGTAGACGATACACGAGCAGACACTGTGTGCACAATTTTAGCATTTTCATACCTTCTGTTGTCACTGCGGTCGATTTCGATAATCTACGTCAAAAAATGCACCACGTAACCGATAAGTGAACTAAGTGTAGTCATGAGTTATTGAAATACGTCAGTGACTCGTTGTATAGCAAGGACAATTGAATAATGGCTCTGGAACTTAATATTTGCCCGCCCTACAGAGGTATTGCTGACCATAGATTTTGGAAAATAAATATTGGATAACATACCGGACCACGGCTGCCGCCTGTACCGCAGCTTCTTGCCGTTCCGTCTGATGAGTTTCGCGCTGCTGTCCGCCGTCTTCTTCCCCGAACCGGAGCTCGTCGATGACTCGTTGAAGTGATGGTTCACGTGCCGCTCCAGCATAGTCTGGAAAGTTAGATGGTTCGATTCACATTTTGTTCCTTCGCGGCATTTTACACAACGATTAGGTATAATTTCATTAGCTACATTTTAAACTTCTATCATTTTAAAATCGGGGATTCGTTCTGTAATTATATTTACAATCCAATATATAGGTGACTGCATGAATGCAATGACTAATATTGCTCCAATATGTGATGAGTATAACAATGCGAAGACTAGACGTTACCCTTACAAAGCAATATCATCTAGTGAAAACCATAGTTTCATACTTATAGAAACGCTGTATGAAATATTTGAATATAAAATTGAAAATTTTAAGAAAGGAGGGAATCTTTAACTGATCATCGCTCTGTTCACAATGAAAGCAGCAAAATATACACAAAGAGATTTTTGTAAATTATAGATTACTGTTGTAAATTCTAAAAGCGTTAAACAAATGTTTCATGTACCAGAAACAGATCTATATTTTTGTTTGTATGGGATGTACTTACATTTCCTGGGTAATGAAAGAGATGGAATTTTCTGGATACATATCTTTCACTAGCGGGTCTCTATTCTCTGCTACACTTATTACTGATTAGGATCTTACAACTTATTTCAGGGCGCACAATTTATTTTCTTTCAAATTTGAAAACAGTATATAAAAGGAAGTAATTACACGCCTCAAAAGCTTTCAACTCGAATGTACAAAATGTACTCGAAGTAATGACCCACTTCCAGGCGTAAGAAATACTTTACATGCTAACCAAAACGGATAAATAAAATATGTTTTGGTCAGCCTTTCACATTTTACCATTCAAAATAAATGTTTCTATTGTAAAACAAACCTAGTAAATCTCTTTGACCATATTTTAAACTTCGAACTTTCAAACAAATACAGTGATATACACCTCAATTACAGTATAAATAAAGTTCACATTAGAATAAACACGATATTTCTCTTATTCATAAAACAATACTTGGTTGTGTCCTCCCTTTGGTATTAGTATGATCATCATTGTCATCGGTCATCAGTGTCGAGGAAACCAAAACAAATATATATCTTGCAATAAATTTAAGTAAACATCCGACATTTGGATAAATTTATTGATTGATATAAAAAATAACAAATTAATAAAGTAGATCCTGAAGAAGAATTTTCTATAGATGTAACCGCTCCTCTGCCCTTGGGAAAAGAAAACATTACACCAGATTATGTTCAATATTAACCAAATAATCGAATAGAAAACGGAGTCAAATCAGTACCAAAAATGGCACCATCACTCAATGACGACAACAAACTTTAACTAATGAAACTGAACTACTTAATTTCAACACTTGATTCAGAAGTAGGTGATGATGTGCCACGTGATCAAATAGTGATTGAATCACGCCACGAAGTAATTATTAGATTTATTAAAATAGAAGACAATTCGATGTTGATTCAAACATATGTTGAAGAAGAGACGAAGAATGAAGAGCTAATTTAATTTATATTAGAAGAATCGATGTATTAAACATGATCCAATCACTATTGGATTGGTCATGATTTGTCAGCAACGACTACAAAGCGTTACAAATTAAACACAGAAGTTATTTAATGACGAAGAATAAATCCGTTTTCAAAAATTCAAAATTATAACAAAATATATACATGAGTATATTTCAAAACGAGATTATGCCATAGATAATACTACTCGTTGAAGACAATATAGACATATACAAAAATTCAATAACTCCAAATTAATGAATACGGCTTCTCGAGCAATAAAAATATTAATAAAAACCAACATAACATACCGTCAGAACGACATAGACAATAACCCATTCCCAATTTGGTGTTCCAAAGGCGATACGAGTGTGTTATTGTGGATTCGTTTTGGCGATGTGAAACCTGGCTCCTATAAAATCGAACCAGATTACAACTGTGGAAACGAGGAACGTAATTGTACCTGAGTGGAGAATCTTCTATCGCAGCCGTCGACGATGCACTTGAAGGGCTTGTTGCCGCCGTGCGACGCCGCATGCCGCTCGAGCCAGTGGCGGGAACACGACGGCTTCCCGCGAACCTTGCACTGTTCCCATAAGCACACGTAATTCGTTTTGCCCACCTGCTGCTGCACGTGCTCCAACTGAAATAACAAAAATCAAATACTCAAAATATTGATTTATTGTCATATTCACAACAACAAACAAGTCGACGAACCACCTAATAGAAAGCGGTCCCCGTCGCCAAAGGACATTTAAGGTCCACCGGTACCCCCGCTAGCATTACCGTGCAAAAAAGATGAAAGAAATAAAGTATTCACTTTGACGCCCCCAGCTGTAACAGGATAAGTCGGTTGGTAGCTGATTCAAGCAAAAGGGTGATTGCTAGCCAGGCAGACTTCACAGAATGATAATCCTTATGTAGTCCTAATCCTACAACCTGAATACATAACATAAGTTAATACTCATGTGACTTTAAAGCTAAGCAGGTCGGCTAGCTTTCGACTCCCACAACGTCCTGGTCTGCTGACATGGGATTGAGATAAAAATTCTATACAGCCCCATTACGGCCGTATTTCAGGGCAAAAGTATTTGATTTCAATTTCTTGAGTTATTTTGATATTAAAACCAATAAAAAGCCAATAAAAACGAAATATAAACAGCAACTGATTGATAAATTAAGAAAAAGGGTCACGGTACTAAGTGGGATAAGAGAATTTCATTCAAACTTACCAGTAAATGATCTATGAGTTCTATATCACTCTCACATTCCCTCTTGCAGTTTTCCCATAAGCATAATGTCACTGTACTTGTAGTGGTTGAATCTGTACTAGACGTTCTTTGGTCACTATCAGTTTGTAACATACTTTTAGGTGGAAACCTCAGCGTTTTGGGTTGTTTTAGAATAGGACTTTTCTGACAACTTTGCCCTTCTATAGAGCTTACGCTTATACTCAACGACAATGATGAATCTTCGTCGCATTCCTTACTAATTTGTGAATCGCTCGGAGAATCTATCGATTTGTCCGTTCCTATACCCGACTCGGATGATTCGGATGTCGCATTACAGAAATTTGCTTCTATCACAGTGTTTTGAACATTAGATGAAACATCCTTCAGTACGGTTATTTGCGTAAAGATAGTGTCTTCCCTTCTCGCTACTTCTTCTACTTTCCTTACATCTTCGTCTAATATTTCTTCTTTTGGTTCTATTAATTCTTCTTTCATCGTATCAATTTCTGCCATTTTCTCTTCTGCTAAATCTTCTAACTGTTCTGATAAACTACTTATTTGTGCAAAAGGCCTCGATGTAATTTTATTAGAATCTAATGGAACGATGTTATTGTTAACAGTTTTGGACAGCCATGGAATATCACATTTTGAACTTGTAACTTCACTTATTTCTGTTTCTTTTACTGTACTACTGGGAGGTTCGGTACCTTGAATAGGATTGTCAGGTGGTTTAACAGGCGCTATCGGTATACTACTTGTGTGTAGCGCTTGGGTCGCGAAATTCGCAACTATAGGCGGAGGGTGGTTTATTATAGGATTCGCGCATGTTGGTTCTGAAGACGTTACCATATTTGTATTCGTATAACTCCAAGTTTCCTTTACGTTTATATTTGGCACTGAAGTAACGATGTAACCAGGCGACGGTACCAATAGGGGATGACTTAAGTTTACGTTGTAGTTTGGTTTTGGTTGTACTGTCATACCTACTGCTGACAACCCCGGAACACTTTTATTCATGACCGGAACTGGCTGACTTGTAACTGGTCCAGGTTTATTAACATTTTGATACGTTGATGTTAACGTACTTGCGAGTTTTAAAAGGGTTCCATTAATAAGGAATTGGGCAGCCTGTTGACTTTGTAAAAAATCCTGCCTTGGCGTCGCTGCGTGTTGCGTTTGAGGAAGAACATAATTTGGCATTTTCGTCATAAGATTGGGAATTTGAACGACTGTGCCGTTCAGGTTTTGCACGAGTGGAAACACAAATTGACCGTTAAGTTTCGTAGGACTGGACACATTGACATTTGGTCGATTAAATGTATGAGCAGGTAATCCATTTTGTGGTATTCTTAAAGCTGTAAGCATCACATTTTGAGGAACTGCAACGAATGAAGGTAAATTTGTTGTCGTCACTGTCCCGGTACAAGGCTGAGGAATATTTATTTGATGACAATTTTGAAAATTTGTACCGGGAATATTTAAATGGTTATTTAGGTTACCGTTAATTGGGAGAGGAATTTGTCTAACACCATTCGGCATATTATGTTTTGGTGTCGCTGCAGTTGCTTCCCCCGGAAGGGCTGTGGATGTTTGTACTGCATTCATACAGTTTTGCTTCTGAAGTTGTACCTGCTTTAGATTATTAGCTTTTGACCACGTTATATTTTTACTGTTAGCTATACATGCAGATGATTTACGATTTGTCCTTTTAGGTTGGGTATTTCTTTTTGCCGGTTCTCTTTTAATTGGCGTTTTCTTGTTGACATTCATATTAAGGCTCAGATTGTTAGAACCGCACATGACGCCATTCATTCTACTGTCAAATTTGGTGGTAGAACTAACAACACCGACAGTTTTGTCTGTTTTAGTCATAGTGACTTTTTTGGATTTATATGTAATCGATGTTGGAGTTGTCCTTAAAGATGTTATTTCAGTCGATTGTCGTATAGCTACTTTCGGTGCAGTAACATTTAGTTTATGCTTATTCATCGTAATTCCATTGGCGGATGGGTCCTTCGAGGTATTCGCTTCGTGACTTAACTTTTTGCTGTCAACAAACCCATTCAAATGACCGATTTTATCTTTATTACACGGTTCAGGCCCGTGACGAACTTCTACAAACCCATTATAGGAATTAATCTTACTGTGGTTGTTGTCTTTCGGCTTACAGTACTCAAGTATTCCATTGGCATTAGGCAAGGTGGATTTGCTGAGATCTGTTGCCGCTACACCATCATTCCCAGGGTTACGAAGCGCTTCTGTCTGCTTCCCGACGTCGAGCAGTACTTTGGGACTGAGCGTTTTCGACAAATAAGAGATGTACTTCTCGAGTTCGTCCGTAACGCCGTTCTTAGGGAGGCATCTCTTCTTGTTGTCGTCGTTGGCGGCGGAACTCGAATCGCGTTTGAGGCCATTCTGGGGCTTCATCTTGTGATTGAAATATTCGGTGATGCGGCGGTGCATGGGAGGGTTGGGTCGGCGGACGGGCGCGAGTTGGGCCGCGAGGCGTCGCGGTCCCAGCGCCGGTTCGGTCGCCCACGGCGGCATGCGCGCGCTCGCACCCTCCTCCGCGGCGCTGTGACCCGACTCGGGGCTCGGCGGAGAGCGCGGTTCGGTGATGTCGCTACCGCTGCAGCCGCCGCTGTCCGTCGGACTCAGCACCGCCACGCCGCTGAAACATTAAAAAAATACCGTTAGACATCGTAAGTACTCAAATACGAGTCGCATTCGGAACTATACAGCGTTGCTGAAGTTTACGTCAGTTCAGAAGCGTTCGTGTTGATAGTAATGACAATCAGCTGTTGAATAGTTGCGATCGATCGCATGCGAGAATAGGCGGGTGCTAGAGCGGGACGGCGCTCGGCGCTCGGAGGCGGCCGAGAGCGGCGCAAGGTGCAATGCCCTGTCGGTCCAGTGCAGTGACGCAATGAGACGCGCCGCTGCACTGACCGACCGCCCGACCGCCCGACGTACATAAGTGTAGCACCACACCTGTCGAAATTCAAGACCAAATTTTCCCGCGTATCTATTAATGACTAATGTGTCTTTTTGTAAACTTTGCTACAAAGTTAACACTTATATGTGAGGTAATAGTATATATAAGGTTTAATATATTTGCTAATGTTTTCACCGACGATGTGACGCCACCTTTACAAATTATTATTTTCGGCCGCATGACATTCACCGCACGTACGACGGAGGCGGTAAAGTCGTGCACTGTGACGAATGAGGCAACAATTTAACTTCTTTATTGTAGTTACGTTTTTCAAACATTTTCTTTGATTTTGTTTTTTATTCACGGGATGCATATAAATCATAAATTGTTACTCCGCCATGTTACTCAAATAGTATAATGAGCCCTCTCGCTTTATCCTAACGAGTGTTCTCACACTCGATAATGTATATTCCGGCGGCATTCTCTCGCATAACTCGTTTTAGTGTACTCTTTTGTTGAGCGAGATCCACAGGTAACCGTCCAAAAATACAATTTCGACACGTAAGCCCCGGAATTTGTCGGCCACGTATGAAAATGAGTTCTATGTTCGGGCGTGTTTAGGCGGTTTTTTGGGTATTAGAGGTAGTCGGCGGATGCCAATTGCGGGGGTGGCAGGGGCGTGGGCGTGTGGCGTCTGAACGCGACAAGGGTGCACCCTCGCCCTTCGCCAAGCCACAACGTACACATTATAACTAAAACCTCGCCCCTTCCTTCTCGCGCTTAGCAAAGAGCATCCTTAATCATTGACCTAATTTTTTTGTACGTTTATTTTACGGAAATTTGATAGTATGCACTTCCTTTTAATTAGAGACACTAAGTGAGCTTTAGCCAATTATTCTGAATAAAAGAAAAAATATCTGATAAAATATGCAAAAATCGTGCGTATTGTGTTGGCCCAAAAAAAAAAACACTGCACTTTAATATCATCAACTCAACTCTTAACTACGATTACCTCCGAGTTCTTTAAAATTAAGTACTTCATAAAATGAAACTGGATGTTCTATGAAGACATCCAAAACAACCGCTGACCGAATGAGATTACGTTAGATTTTGAAGAGTTGCCCGCGCAGTTATGTCAACCTACATTTATCCGTAAACAGAGGTCCGGAAGCTGCGCGTACGCAGGCCCCTTGTTCTAGTGAACCGGCGAGCCGCTCGTAGATGCCAAGTCGATCATTCGCGGTGGTCGTGTTTTTGCGAATTGGCTGAAAGCAAAAGTGGAAGCGTATGTAGGTGAGGCGGCGTCGATGCAAGGTCGCGCCCGCGCCGATTTCGGTCGACGACCCCGCGCCCCGCGCCCCTCACCCCCGCGCTCCTCGCGTCGCGCCTGCGATGCTACTCGCGCATTGTGATGTTGACGCAGAATCCTAACTATAGGTAGGTACCTACTATACATGTATAGCGTCCGATCGAGCTCATGTACGCAAATACAATCACTCCTACAAGCTCCGTATTATCTACTTGCTTGCTTTACTCTTAGGTAACTATAATTGCAATAAAAATGTTCACTGTACTAGGCACATCGACAGTCAACTAAGGCAATTTAGCAGCCCCGTAGCCTTGTTGGCAGTGACTCTGCCTGCGAAGCGAGAAGTCTTAGATTTGATTCCCGTCGAGGCAGACATGTATGTGACAGATGATTGATAGTCCTCGGATGTTAGTGATGCCTAATTTGTTTTGTGTGTGTTTTTAAGTTTTTTGAATTGTACGAAATAGATGTCATGTCAATAGGTACATGTCCGACGAATAACTATCCTTTTTGGTTTTAATGTAGTACCTATAGGTAATATTGGCACTGTATCACTGTACGATTAACATCTTAGATTTGATCAAAACAAAAATACGAAACAAACATGGCAAGTTAAATAACAGGTTTAAAATCAAATTTAAACGTAGTCTACGTTCTCAATTTTTAATTATACCAATCCAGGATTTAAGTTCGAACATTACTTTATAATTACCCACACCGGCCGAGTATTAGAACTTGTATCGTGTTGCGGACTTAATGTTCCGTTCTCCTCCATCACTTGTAAATGGGCTGTTACTAAGCGAACGCTCTCCGGAAAAGAAGTCTTTCAGAAACTATTTAGGAAAGGTGGTTTGTTATGAACGAGAATGTATGACGAAAGAAACTCAAAAAACTTCAAATGCGTAACTTTATTTTATTCCTAAATATATAACTAACCGTCTAGGCGTTTAAAGTCTACGTGTGAAACTCTGTTCACAGGAAATTCTCTTAAAACCGAATGGATTTAAAAATAGAACACCTTTCAAAGTTTACGAGTAGTTACTAGATGAGTGACTACGTACGTGACTACGCGCGGCTAGTCCACAATGATATCCTCGAGTCAATATTGGCTCTAGATAACCTGCCGTTAATATAGTATCGCCTTAATAATAACGATAATCAGTTTTAACAGTGAGCTGTTATCACGGGCGTGATCACAGATATATATATGTATATAACTAGGTTGAATGAAAAATAACCCCTTTTCACTTCCGTTGGTGAACTATTTTGTTTTATTAACTAATACTCAATCTTGTTAATAAGTAAGTAGCAGTAAATGGCTGTGTTTTACCGTAAATAAATAAAAGAGCTATGGTCTATGATTGGTATAATTTGGTCAATAATCCTCTACTGGAAAAATCCTTGTCAAAGTAATAGTGCTACATGCTTACAGTCAGCTGTTTCCGACTGTATCTATAGAACATTTATCATTACACAATTCCAACCTCATCAGTAACGCTACCATAATCTGAAGTGAATCAAGAAAAGAAGAATATTTTATCATTTATACGATAACACGCATATCCGCTGCGACGTCGAAACAATGCACGCGTGAAGTTGACGAGTGACGAGCGATCGTATCGCGGCGACAAATTAACGCGGCGTCCGAAGCGCCCAGTGCCCGGCGCGACAGCTGACAGTGACGGCCGGACCTCCGCACCACCGTAATATTTTAATTGAACCGAAAAACGTTATAAACATAACCAATGCCACAGCCAGCAGCCATTTTTCCATGAGTTATATATAATATATAATAAACCTTGCAGAGAATCTTTCGAGGGACCTAAGAGTTGCCGATATTCGTATTGGCAAATAACTATTGACATAAAATTATCAAGATTTACTATTTTGTAGAATTATATATTAATTGCATAAACACGTATGGACCTGAGTTTTATCTATATTTCTGTATGTATATTGTTTTCTGAATTTTATTTTATGTCATCATTATTCTTTATAAAAGATATGCTGAGGAGTTTATTTCCTCGTTTCTTCTCCTTCACCATAAAGTATCCATATATATTACATGTTACCACCCAACTTTGCCGATTACACCGATCCGAATAATGTAGCACTCTAAGGTATAAACCCACATGGACCTTATTTTCCCATTCGATTATCTCCTAACAACAAAATTCGCATCAATTACCGAACAGATCAAACCGAGCCGTATCCGAACCAAACCAGATCAGACCCGTTAGGGTTAGTTAAAACGATACGAATAAAACTTTTAACCTTAATCCATTGAGACAAGTTCGAAAGTGGCTTTTCAGTTTCTAATTAAATTAGAAACAGAGAACGGGATCGGAATCACCGTCTCTAATTACGTCAGTTGGCCCGCGATCTCGTCGTGAACGTATAGAGGCAGAGGTACTGGTATATTGAATAGCCTATCGTATCGCGGAGGTATCGAATTGTTACGGATCAAAGTTCGACACGAGCGCCGTGAAAGCCGCCCGAGAGAGAAACCCGAAGCTTCGCTATTTGGCTCTGATCAGAGTAATTACGCTAGATTCCCACGTTAATAGCGCGTAAACCACTAGTTGAGCATTGATCTCCGATACGCTCGCAATAATACAATTGTGATATAAGGACGTCGCATTACTGCAAGCGTGTGCGTGACCCATTCAATAACACCAATTTTGGCCAAGTCAAGCGGTAACAAATGTTTTCTGCACTTTTAAAAGCTTTTATATGCAATGTTGGTTTTTAGTATTGTAAAGTCAAATCTTGTAAGCTAAATTAGTATTTCCTCTTATCCTATGTATATTATTTGACATAATGCCTTAGTTCCCATGATATACCTTTATGACAAGTATGACCTAACTTCCCTCAGGGGTAGTCACAAACCAAGTGAACGTTTTGAAAGCTAAAATAAAACAATATATTATATAAAAATGGTATCAACTTACGTGTCAACTCTTATCTCTTTCATAAAGCTTAATTATGTCTTATCTTCTGTCAATGAACAATACATAATTCACATAACTACCGTTGTAACTTATTATTAGGTAATCAAGATAAAAATGTGTGATTATCAAATAAATTGTAATAAATGTAAGGACACAGTAGCTTCATGCTTCTTGGTAGAAGCATTTGATCGGTCTGATGGACATACCCTTGGCATCGTATTAAATAAACGCTTCCTTGTATTCCGATAGTTTAGGAAAACACCCGAGTCACTTGCGCTTGGGTGAAGACGCGACGCATCTATTATTAATAACTTATCATCCACGTGTTCTCGCTAATCGCGCGGCTCGGGTCGCCGCCGCCAGTGGCGCCAAACCGCAGATGACGTTCGGCGGGAAAGCCGCATTACGCCAAGTCACCGATCGTTCTAGGAAAACATTATGCAACACCAAGCCAGTAGCAATTACACGATGCTTACGTTGTAATTACAAGCGCAGTCGGTAGTTTTTCTTATGAGACGCTTCATGCCTACGTCACCGTTCACTACGCGCGGTATTTACTACATGAATAATAATGATGAGGTGCTCTCGTACTTTCCCGTTACTTTACGAGTCAGTGCAGCGATATATCTCCACCGCAAACTGAGTCGCACTGAGCACGGCCGTAAACACGTGCAACGATACTTTGATTTATAGAATTATGTGCTTCGAATCTTGTAGCTGCGAGCCGATACTGAATATTGTTAATAATATTCTAATTTGAGATACATCAATATTCGTCCCATATAGTGTTATAAACATAAATGCCTAAATAAATAAACACATTAATTCATTTGGACGTAAGCAAATATGAAGACAAATACATAATTAACTGATACTTAATAAACAGAAAAGTATAAGAAGATTACGTAAAATGAATAAATTTAGCAACGATAACAACTTTGTGCGAAAATAAAATAATTTGTAACGATAACAATGTCGATAGACAGCACACGATTATATATCTTAGGGACTGCGTCTCTAGTGCATAACATAATCCATAAATGTCCGTTTTTTCTTGGCTCGAGGTTCGTCTTACGATGAATGAGAGCAATGTCGGACTCCCGCAAGGGTGAACCAAGTTCAAAACATATGAATTTGTAATTGTAATGCTTATTACAAATTATAAATGAATAATCACTGTGTCCTGGTGAAGGGAAAATCGCGAAAAAACCTACACACCCAAGAAGAGAATTTTAGCATTAAAAGACGAATTAAGGTCTCATGAGTTAGGTTTACTGCCGTCCGGTTTATACAAAAAAACACCTAGGGGACAATAAAAAATAACAATTTATCATGTATTTTCAGCTCGCATAAGGCAAGTTTACATGTGCGACTGCGACCCGACCACGAAACAACAAAGTGATGCAAGTGTGAATAGTGTCGGCGACGATATTTTGACGCCCTTTGTCGTAACTATCAACACTCTAATCAATAATCGTCAATAACACGAATGTAATTTGCTAGACGTTCGATTGCAGCGACGTCGCACATTTGGACTGCAAAATGACAGATCTACGTGTGAACTACTCATTCTCATACAAATTTACGATTGCCTACATCGTTGCACGACGTTTCGTCGCGACGCTGTCGCACGTGTGGACGGCCACATACTCGTAATGGTTGTAATTTGTTATCAAATCGGGCGGAGTGCGCGAACGCGACATGTGCGCGTGACGTATCAACGGAGCTCCACGCCCACTCGTTACAACGGTCACGCTTAGGGTTGGTCCACGTCAAATACACTCTCAAACAACATTACTTTTTATATTTTTTTTCTTTTATACCTTACCAAACACATAACGATTATTATTTCACAAGGCTTTAAGCACGATACATTATTTTTATTTAACCTAAAGCATATTTAATTAAATGACATAAAATGGTTTATTTTTCAATGCAGGTTTATACGAAGACTTTCCAAAAGTCGAACTACGCCCTCACTTCAAGAAATCCCTACCATGACTGGGTTTTTTTCAACTCACAGTTACAGAATTTAACCATCACGAGTGTTCTTACCGTTACCTATAGTACTCTATAATTAGTTTATGAGACGATCTTGCCTTTACATACACACAACTATTTTACCCAACAATATTGGCATCCCTAAGTTGACTTCCCCGCGGTCTATATTTTAGAAGGGGCGCTTTAGTAATTTCAGCGCATTTGATGCAGTGACGAAAGAGTTATTATTACACACAACTTGTTCTTTGATGTCGACTTACAGATTTTAATGTAACATCAAACGATATTAGCAAGGAGCGGAAAGAATCTAACTAATCATTATTAAATCCTGCTCTCATTCAACAGGGATCGTTAACAACAACAACAAAGTCTCTATGAACTATTGAAGTGAAGTATGCTACAATTGTGAGATGAGTCATTAAAGAATCCAGCATTTAAACACAACAAAGTGATGGACAATTTGCAGTCACAGAATTTTTTTTGTAATGTCCGTATAGTGAAACGTTTTCTTCTATTAAACGTTAAATATATTGTATTATAAGTATTCCTCATTATTAATTCTAAGATATTATGACAATCTTTCTAGAATTTGAGAACGTATCCAAAAAACGTAAAGGCATAACCATAGCATGTCCCTACGTGATTAAAAGGTTGAATGTATACGAATTCGATAGGCACTTGCAAAATCAAATATTACTATAGCCTATTACGATAGTCTTACTTGCATGATACGATCAGATTAGATACACTAAATTCAGCAGTCCTATACTATGATGAGTTTCACTAATAAGTAATAAATACAACTTACAGTGGTTGATATTTGAGAAGTATCTTATGAAAACCCTCGTTTTCACGAATCAGTCGATCTCCAAAGACAAGCAGCCATAGCAAGCCATCAAAGCCATCTAATTAGGATGCTACGCTGACAATGTGAACCCCAAAACCTGACATGAGGGGTTCACATAATGGAGCATTATTTATTATTATTTAGTTTTGTACTGGAAATTGATCATCGAGGGAGCGGGGGACTGGAATTCTTGTCGAATATCGCTTAGGGCTTCGTTACGGCTAAGGAAACCATGGAGTTGGATAATTATCAGGACATTCCAATTTTGAATTTTAAAAGATTTTACTTTCACGTTACATATACAAATACAACAACATTGTATTATAACGTAGGCCATAACAAGTAAACCAGAGGACCTGTCCTGTCATTTCATTTATAAATGAAAAAAAAAGAGAAGCACAACGCCACGAACTGACATCTGACAACAATTCAGAAACGATGTTCCGTTTTCTTGGTCACAATGAAAGAAAGAGAATAACAGTCAAAACAAAAGGGACGCAACGCTGAAGCGGCCTTTATAAGCCTAACAATGGAAAACTTTTTGTTTTGTTTCTCCACGTTCTTAAGCAATTTAGCTATCATCATCTCAGAAACCTATTAAAAATATTACAAACTGCTTGCTATTCCCTTTTTTCATTGTGTATATAATATACATATTTTTATATTCACTTAAATAATTTAAATACACAAAACATTCTTACTAACCTATATTCACAACCCTGTACCGAAATTTCCTGCATCATTTTATCACGGACGCTCACAAATAAGACATAACACGCACTCACGATAATAGAACACACATTTGTCTATCACGTGGGCAGGGATCCTACCAACTAGGCTACAGATATCGACATTACATTTTATGTAACTGACATTTATGTGTCAAATCCATCAAGAACATAATGATATGGTACGCCTACATGCATGTGGGCGCCCCGCGGCGCACATATGGGCCCCGCGGGGTGCATCGCTACTTAATTTCGCTCAAAACGAACCGGTTTCCATTAAAATACTCCGCATGAATACAACCTCAAAACACTGCGAATGCAATGCAACAATCGCGTATTAGCAACAATCATTATTGATGGACACTTTTCAATTTTAAGAAATTACATGGTTTCAGTGACTTTACTATTTAAGTTAATAGTGAAAACACATGTTTAAGTGTTTCATAAATTTCATAATAAAAGTAAGATACTAAAAATTGTGATTTTATCGTTAACGATCGTATCTTTACTGACTGGAATAAATATAAAAAATAATTTATGCCTACTAAAAGCATGCATAGTTTACAAATATACAACCTCAAATTTCCATGCCATCCCATAACCCGACTCAAACCATTACTGGGTGTAATAATAAACATAGGAAGCTAGTCCTTTATTTAGTTATATTTTTTTTTAATTTATCGAAAAGCCATTCAATGCTGGTGGACGCGACGATTCTGGCTCACTTCAGCAGAGTAACAGTATGATATAAGTGGGCATGACACGAGATACGAACCTAAAACTAATGCGAACGAAACAGAAACATCCGACGACATACATAGTCGTAACAACAGGTCACCGGCACCGCGGCATTGTAACATAACATACCGCACGGAGCGTTATGTCATCGGCGTCACATTTTACGGCGGCGCCCATTCATTAATCTGAAAGGAAGTCGCGTCCGTGAGAATCGTGTCACAGCGAGGGAGGTTCGCCCCCCCCCCCCTCACTCGGTCCCGCGCCCCGGCTCTCACCGCGCCACCCCTCCGGGCGCCCCCGCGATTATTATGCTAAGTGTCTGACGGTTATCGGCGGGGTGAGTTTTTCGCGCATCTGCTATTTATTTACGCGCTTTATATTCATGGGATTGCGTAAGGCAACTCGACCGTAGCAAGGCGACTGACTTACAGTTCATTACGCGCACTTGCAATGTTCGCGTGCGGTCGCACACGCGATATTGGCTCCTGTGCGTTTGGAATAGAATGCCGTTCGAGTTACGTCAAGATATAGGTTAGAGAGCGCGACTGGCGTGACGCTCCTGTCGAA
This sequence comes from Calpodes ethlius, assembly GCA_018251375.1. NCBI lineage: Eukaryota > Metazoa > Arthropoda > Insecta > Lepidoptera > Hesperiidae > Calpodes > Calpodes ethlius. Next base: position 30,062 of record DWPA01000176.1, read on the forward strand.
CGTTGCTCGATTGAATTTGTTGCCAAAGTGCTATTTGACATTGCACTTAGTATTCAATAACAAAAAGAGGAAAAAGCAGCCGAGGTAAAGCCTCCATAATATAAAAAACATTTTAATATGTAAGCTAAACTTTTTACATTTTACTCCAGGGAGTTATAATTTTTTTTGGTTAAACGGCATCTTTTGCAATTGAGTAAACGTACGAAATTAATCCATCATGACAATGTATAACTATAATTTCATATAACGTATATCAATATGTTTTTCTTCAAATGTAATAAAATCTGCTATTTTGTAGTACTACGCCTACCAAGTCAATCGGAACATGACAATCATATTCACAACGAAACAACAAACTACACAAACATCTACAAGATATTTTTAGGCTTAAGATCACCACCCAGAGAAAATAGGATAGCTCCTTGAAATAAATAAAAATATAAAATGAAGAATCAAATAAGCGGACGAACGTAAAGTAAGTAATAAAATTGAAACAGCTGATGACCAATCAGATAACACAGCAAGAGTGAAACACGAATACGTTCATATAATATTTCGGAGCGAGCGCGAGCGTCAGATAAGACCAGTTGTCGGAATGCCCGCGCCTCAACACGAAGGCTCAGAAACTCAATTTCCTTCTCAAATCGCCGTCTGGCCGATAAACGCGATAGTTTAGCGGCTGCAAGCGGACAAGCATGCAACTTGCCGCCACGTAAGTTTGCCCGCCACCCTTTGTGTCCAGTCCCACGGCGCAGTTTGCCGCTAAAAGCCGATCTCCGCTGACGAGCTCGAACGTGTTTCGCTCAACTGCGGCGATGCAATTTCGAAATCTGAGACACAAAATGTAGCACCGCAAATAGATTGTGAATTGAACGCGATCCATAAAGAGCGTCTCTTAATCAGACGAGTCAACAACCGAAGAGACGCCGTATACCGAGATCCAGCGGCTCCTTAAAGTTTTATTCGAAATGGTTCACAATTAAAAGGTTTTAGGGACTAGATTCGTTTGCAGTTTAAACAGTGAGCGCTTCCACTTGGGTGGTCGGCTGTACAAAGACGTCGGTAGTTCCTGCTGCGTCTGAGCAGGAAA
>DWPA01000177.1:0-31139 GCA_018251375.1 Calpodes ethlius
TACTTTAATTTAATTTACTGCTGATTTGATTAGGGATTATCCGGAACAAAGATCGGCAGGTGAGTTTGTTTTATTTTCAGGATGGACGGCGTACCTGCAGCTTGAGCGTCTCGTACTGGTTGAGCTGGTCGGCTCGCTGCTTGGACAGCTTCTGCTTCTCCTCCAGCGTGCTGTTGAAGTCGCGCCACTGGCTCTCCAGCGCCTAGCGCACACCACGTTAATAAATGTTACTTACCACGGTCACAGGAGAAGGGACGACAACAATTTTTAACTTGACCGATAAATAAATCAAGCACGATAAATAAATTTACTTATGTTAACAAAACTGAAAACTCTTTTTTGATCAATGAAGTCAATCAAAAGTTGCGGTCTGTTAATATTGTTTGAGTCCCACAAAAAGCTAAATAAAAGTTTTGTTTCTTTTTATCTGCGTCATAGAAATATTGAATAGCAATAAAATGTATAGTTTTAACATAGAGCGGGTAATGCGTGCGGCGGTACCTTCATCCGGTCGCGCACCACGTGCGTGTCGGTGACGTCCTTCTTGGCGAGCAGCTGCCGCCCGCCGCGGAGACACTCCTCCAGCGCCGGCATCTGCTGGTCTCTGTATACACACACACACATACATTGACGTACAGGTAAGGATGTGTAACATACATTTATGTCGCTGACCTTATTGACTTTTTTTCACGTCACGACATGGATTCAGCTGAATTCAGTTCATCTCAAACTTTTTTTCTCTTTTTATTCAGCATTTTAATAGAACCAAGCATTTTCTAGTGGCATCCACAGTCGCGAGCCACTGCACGGTGTACTGACCTAGAGTGCTGCAGATCCTGCAGCCTTGCGCGCAGCTCGTCGGCGGGCAGGCGGGCCAGCTCGCGCGCGTCCGCCAGCTCGGCCAGCTGCGTGTGCGCCGCCTCCAGCCGCGCCGCCTGCTGCGTGAACTGCGTCAGCTCCGAGGACACCTCCTCCAGGAACTGGCCGCGCTTCACGGTCCGCTCTACTAGCTTCTCGTATCTGCCAAATAAAACAGACTCAATTCAATTTTTTTTTAAATTGATAAATTGTTGTCGAAATTCATTAACTAGCGCAAATTCTATTAATATTATAAATGTGACAGTATGTATGTTTGGACAAACGTTACTGTTCGGAGTTGCACCGAAGAGCTCGACATTGATATTGTAGCTTGTACGGCACCAGCAGCCATCCGGACAACGCGTATTTATTACCAAAACGGCTGGACGAATTTGGGTAAAATATGGTACACCGATAGATATTTTATAACCAGGTTTAGGTTTAGTATATTTCCTGTTAATTTTACATTTTTCGTTTCTCTCCGGACGTAGAACGTAGGGCACGGGGTACCGGCGTCAGTGAAACAGTGTCCATACCTAGCATAAATGTCCTCAGCGCGTTGCTCCAACTTCTTCGCGATTCTAGCGTTGGAGGGGTTTAGGGCGGCGTCCCGGGCGGCCGCTAGCAGCTTGCCGAGCGTGGCGCGTCGCCCCTCCGCCTCGTTCATAGCCACGCGGTGCTCGCGGAGCTGCTCGTCGAGCCGCTCGCGGATTAAGGACGCCGGCTTAAGTTGACTCCTGAAAATTGACATTGATTAATTATCATTAATCTATCAATACATGAAAGCGGACAGGTCACTTTCTATTCGGCATTTATTCCTTTAATCCCTTTCGGTACGACTTCATGCTTCGATGCGACTTCATGTGACAATATGCGCGCAGCAGTAGAGGCACTTACTTGAGCGCAGTCTCAGCGTGTTGCAGCCACTGCGCCTGTGCCTCGGCCGCGTCCTGCAGCCCCTGGCATTGCAGCAGCGCCGCCTCCAGGTCGGCGCAGCGCGCGGCCACGGCGCCGCCCAGCGCCGCGCACCGCTCACTCAGCTCCACCACCGGCACCTCCAGCTGCCGGATCTCCGCCGGCGTCAGGTTGCCCTCCAGCGACCGCACCAGCTGGTCGCACGCCTGCGACAACCCCACATCAACGTTATCGTTTGATTCAAAATTGTATTTTTTTGGAACAATTATTTTCCATCTTCAGGCTTCCTTTATAAGGTGTCGACGTATTTTCGGACGGAACCCAACACTTACGTCTTTAGCATTGTCGACGAGACGGCCCTGCGAGAGGATCTCGTTGTGCAGGGCCTTCGCTCTCGCCAGCTGCGCCTCCACCGCGCGGGGCTCGCCGCCCACGGCCTCCGACACCACGCCGCGGACCTGGCCTTCCACCTGAACGAGAAATAGCAAGGGGAGTTAATAAAACAAAACATATGTCAAAAAATATGAAATGTAATCATGCGGTATATCGAAGGACACCTCGACAAATTTAGTCGTTCGTTGATCGAACAGTTACAAATGTGGAAAAGTAATGGTGCAATATACCGTGTTGAGCCAGCGGTCGGCGCGCTGCAGCGCGTCCCGGTAGCGTGCGGCACCGTCGCTGGCGGCCCGCAGGCGGTCCAGCAGTCGCTGCGCGCGCGCCGCCAGCTCACCGTGCAGCCGCCGCGCGCGCGCTGCTTGCTCGCGCACGGCGCTGTCCGCGCCCGCCGGCACGTGCGCCAGCCGCGCCGGCAGCGTCGTGCGGTACTCGTTGAGGATCGATAGGAATTCCTGTTCATGATCAGAAAACATTTTAATTCAGGGTACCAAAAAGTGTAGCGGCCGATCTCAGTATCGAGCTATCGTCAAAAGTTACATACTTTATTGTTAATTGCTAGGGTTTTATTATATCGAAAAAATTTCTGCCAACACGGTGCACGGGATGAGGGTACCTTGCTCTCGTCGACGAACTTCTGCGCGGACATGGTGATGAACCGCAGGTCGGCCTGGTGCGCGATCACGTCGCTGACGAACTCGCGCACGTCGTCGCTCTGTCCGGGCAGGCTGTCCAGCTTGGCCAGCGCCGCCTCCTTCTCCTCCAGTTGTCGGTACGCCGATTCCATCCACGAGTTGAACGTGTTGAGCTCGTTCCTGCCGACGACAATCTAACTGTTAATAACGACGAAACGCTCGCACTCCTCTGAGTAATCGGAAGTTATGTACGCACTGTAATCGTTCCTGCATTACTTTAGTAGCCCGCCATTAGTAGTATAATAAGTCGACTGTCGAGTCTCAGCGGTGGCGTCATGACCACTAACATTATCACACTGCCAGCTGACCCCTACTTGAGCTACGAACCTCTAAAACCACAGATGGAGTCAAGTTCCCGACATTCAACATCCATATAATTGGGACCTTCTAACATCATAATAACAAGGATTAACCATGCCCAAAAAGTACTGGAAAGCTGCAGTATCGAGATGGATTACGGTAGATTTGTAGCGTACTGGACGTCTCCTACGAAAACGCGCCATCGGTACAGCAATCACAAAAATGTTACTCGCGATTACATCCGACACACAGGTTCGACTTTGACCGCGCTCGGGAGCGTGTCAGAAAAACAACAGCGGGCGGCACTCACGTGAACTTGCCGAGCTCGTCGCGCGCGGCGGCCAGCCTCCTCAGCATCTTGTCGCACTTGTCGGTGCACTTGTCGCAGCGCTGCTTCAGTTGGCGCACGCCGCGCTCCAGCGCCGCCACCTGTACCATACCGTGGGTATTATAACATGTTACTAGGTACATATTTTTTTATTGTACTTTTTCATTACTTTTAAGACAATATTTACGCTACTATTGCGTTGATACGCTACTGTCGGTAACAAAAACGTTGCTGCAATCACCGGCACTAATATCGTGCACGATAAATTGCAGTGCATTTACCTCGTGAGGAGCGAGCACGTCGCTCCCGGACACGAGCAGCTGCTTGGCCTGGTCCGCGCACGCCGACACCTGTCGCTGGTGGCCCTCCAGGTCGTCCTTGATCAGCTTCAGGATATTGATCTGGTTCCTCAGCTCATCCATGTCCTCCTTCACGGCCTCCTGGCTGGCCAGTCGCTCCTCCACCACGGCGATCCATTCCAGCAGCTTGGATAGAGTCTCGTCGCAAAGCCTGTATTTCTCTTCTACTGCTTGCTGCACATTTAAAAACAAAGCATTAGCCCGGTGCCGGGACGCCGACCGACTGGGTCCGTGTACAGTGTACACAATCGATCGTGCTTTGATCGGTGCGTTCGGCATTTACATTGCATCTATTTCTACTTCACTATTTGCAGTGCTTTGTACATTTAACTACGGACGTTTCAAATTTTGAGTGCTTCAGAACGGTGAATGTTGGGGATGCAAAATTTCATTGACAACATTTACAAATGTTGATAACATATTTACAAAACGGGAGAGGGCAGACGTAAAGCTAGGTGCCGCTCGCGATTCAGAGGCAGAATCGATTATCCCTGTAAGGAAAGCTTAGACTAAGACACGAGACTATGCGCGGATAGAAGCGAGATGTCCTGAAATAGAAGGAGAGGCGACGATAAACAGCCAATTACAGAGAGCGTGGATGTGACGAGACACAACGGGTCCAATTGTTGCGTACACCTTATATTAGAACAAACAGACATAGTACCATGCAAGAAGCGGAACATGCAAGCTGTGAATTCAATACAAACGTCGAGTGAACATTTACTAGACGGTTGCATCGAAGGTAACAGAGTAACAGAGTATTGTCAAATGGTTGTCAACAATTTAGTTATGTATTTTGAATTAGAGTTAATTGTTAAAGAGAATAAAAGTGTAAAAGTACCTTATTCAATATCTGAAACTTTTAGAAAACAGAGGGTTCGTTTGACGTCAAGTAAGAAAATAAAAAACAAGACTGTACACGAATGTAGAGTAACGAACGGATTAACATTTAACTTTCGGATGAGCTCTTATTTCATCAACAAATAAACGTAGGAAAGGTAATATTAAAAATAATAAACAACATGAAATAAGTTCCCATAAGTAGGACTTTAAAATAAGACGATAATTAATTATAAATACTACCTTCTGGTGTTTGTGTCGGTACGAAATGTTATACCATCGTGATATTGTGAACGTTCGCGCGAACCGGTGCGGTCATTCGACATCACGATAGCTTAGCGTTCATCATGCAGCCAAAACGTGAGCGCGGATCCAAGAAATGAGTATTTTGGAATTTAAACTTATCGGGGTCAAAACATGGCGCTAAGAAACGTACGGACTTTAATAACTGAAAATCACAGAAACAGCTGTCACAGTAGCTGGTTTACGAATGATAAAGCGAACGAAATAAAGCGCAGTTCACTTTGTCGGCCGGCACTGGTCGGCCGCGGCCCGGACGGCTGTCCGTCGACCGCTTTCACAAAATTCTTAGCACAAAGTGATTATGGATGTTAGGTATTTGGCGATACGGTGATGGTTCGTAAAATCGTCGTTAATATGATCCCTCAAAGGCAAGCATTCACGATATAGCTCAAAAGGGCTCTTTAGCATCGCAGGCAACAGCTGGAAATAAAAAACAACATACATCGAGCCTTATTACTATGTGAATAAGCACATTTCGCTTCGTTTCAATTGACCGTTTTCGGTGGCTCCATTCAATTATTTACGGTAAAAGATAAATTGTGTGAAACATCGTTATTTTCAAACATTGTTTGTAAAATAAGAACATTGAAAAAAAAAATGTTTTAAATTAAATAGCCCATAAATGAGCAGACGGCCACCCCCGATGGTAGACGGCAACCGTCGCCTACAGCCCCCCGCGTTACTAAAGTATTATAGATATTGGAGAAGTTTAAAACGTTACGGGATGTACTGAAAACAGGCAATTGTAGAGCGAATTACCTTAAACTTAAGCATCTAAAAACGGCACAAGACATTGATATACAAAAAAAACCACTACAAAGTATTATACGTAAGAAAATACTAAAAGCTGATAGTTTTCCACTTTAACAGTTCCAAGTTATGTGAATAAAACTTTCAACTCGACTGACAGCAAACTCGCTCATAAAGCAATCCAACGACACGGAGAACTGAATTAATACAACTCCGAGTAAAGATGTTTCATCTTTACAGCTGTTAAAAAATATTTTTCATCTGTTGCTTTATAAACGAGTGCGCCAAATAAATCCCCGGCATATTTAAGTTTTATGGCATCTATAGTATAATACAAAACGTGCTATACTACGAAAATTAACAAAAGAAATCAACACGACCGATGACTTAAGTTATAGGTAGCATGAATTTACTATGAATACTATGACTCTGTATTAGTGTAGGCCACAAAGTGTGACGTCACCGTCGCCTAAACCCAACCTTGACACAAGTCTCGTGGGTGTCGTGCCATGCCAATGTTTAAGCTGAATGCTTCAGACAAGATAGATCACCGGTTGAAAGTGAAAAAGGAAACTTAAAGCAACACCTTTGCTTGAAAAGCACAAAATCTAGGCAAAAATAAATAGTCTCACTCACCCTCGTTTCTGCTGGCAGTAAGTAACCTTTCTTAAGAGCTTTGACTAAATCGAGACTGACATGCTTTTGCGGGTCGATCACTAATCTTCCTTCGACAGGATTGATGAGTTCCTTTTCTATGGCTTGCACCAATGGCAATATTTTTCCAGTTTCCGGATCTTTAACGACAGTGCTGGAGGGGTCGACGATTCCCTGTTGTATTGCTTCGCCTAACGTCAATCTCTTTCGGTCCATCACGCTTGTTGTTATAAAAGGATCGTTTAGTGCGCCAGTTGTTGGATTGTAAATACCGAAATTCAACGTCTCTATGAGACTGAAGCTCTTCTTAGGCGTCATCAGAAGACCGCTTTCGATGGCCGAGCCCAAGGTGTTAAGTTTAGAGGTCTCTGTATCTAAAATATTTCCCTTTTCGGCGTCCATGAGGCCTTTACGGAAAGCCTCAGGCAATTTGACTAATCTTTTCTTGAGGTTATCTTTTATGAGCGCCGTGTCCGGATCGATGTAGCCCATAATGGCAGCGTCTTTGATAGTTAAAACTTCATTGGATTGAGGATCAGTAAAACGGGCAGTGTTAATGTTTAGATGGTTGCCTTCGATAGCTTGTTCAAACGTCAGAGGTTCTCGAATGTATACTATTAAACTATTTTCAAAGATGAAACAAAGAGCACGCGATCGACCACTTTGATCGAATAAACCCTTAGAATTTTTATCGATTATACCTTCGATAATTCCTATCTTTAGGGGTACGTATTTATTCTTATGTGGATCTTTAATCAATGCAGTTTCGGGATCGATAATTTCATATTTAATGGCTTCGTCTAAAGTAAATTCCCTAAGTATAGGTTCCTTTGAAGCAGATGACTCTGGCGCGTATCGCCTAGTGACAGTCTGTGATGTGATTGGCTGAATAACTGTAACGAGAAGGCCTTTATCAAAGGCAATATCTAAGCTATAGGTTTTCTTTGCTTTTGTATCTAAAACCCTACCCTTGGTAACATCTACATCACCTTGTTGAATTGCAACCAGTAACGGTTTGAATTTATTTGTAGAGCTATCTTTGACTATTGTATGTTCAGGATTAATGAGATGAATGTCAATAGCTTTATTGATATCAACAAATTCGTTAGTGTTAGGATCGACGATCTTCCCATTATCAGCTCTAAATAGTCCATTTCGGATTATCTCTTCAAGACTTAGATTTTTCTTTGAAGTTACTATGAGACCCCTATGTTTAGCATCTAATAGATTTATTTGATTTCCGTTAGGTAAAATATAAACACTATTATTTTCATCTATGATACCGGTACTAATAGCTTCACTTAATTTGATATATTTACTGGTTGGGATGTTTTTGACAAGAGACGTTTCAGGATTAATAAGTTCGTCATCAATAGCATTTCGAAGAGAAATTTTTCTTTCACTTACTGGGTGTATAAATATATGTTCAGTAATTTCATACATGTTCATTGCTAGCGTTTCATATAAAGTAAACCCTGCACTTTCAATGTCTACTATCAAACCTAAGCTCATAGCTTCCGATAAAGGTACTTGAACTTCAGACCCTGGCTCAACAAATTTGCCACTTCTTCTATCAATAATCTGACTACGACAGCATTCAGCTAATGTTAATGGTTTTTCAGATTTTTTATCAAAGTAGCAAAGATATTTGGGGCTGATAATTGAACGTCTAATAGCTTCGTGTAGAGTAATTTTACGACTTGTAGCTGGATCGATTATTTTCCCTGTACTATCATCGTATAGACCTTGATGTAAAGCTCTTTGTAAACTAATAGGAGCTTTGCTATCTACAAGTAAGCCAATCTCGAAAGCTTTACGAAGACTTATTTGTTCATTATCATTGTTGATATTTCTGATTTTTCCTGATTTGTCATCAATGACGCCTGTTTCTATTGACTCTGGCAATGTAATCTTATCCCATTTGCCAAGCCTATTGTCTTGAATATGAACAGAATGGGGATCTATTAGGTTCATTTTAATGGCTTCCGCAAGTGTGTACTTTTTACCGCTTTGTGGATCCATGAAAAGACCCGTAATTTCATTGTATACTCCTTTTTCAAGAGCTTCAATTAGAGACAGTGGTTTTCTGACCTCTACTAAAATGCCCCTTTCAAAAGCTTCTCTAAAATCTACTCTTTCATCACCTAATAAAATTGTACCTGTTCTACCATCTACAATACCTTTATCAACAGCAAATTCGAACGGAATCACTTTCCCACCAACATGAACTAATGTTGACTGGGGATCTAACATACGTTTTCTGATAGCCCTATCAGTCGGAACCTTTTCTTTGCTTTGAGGATGCGAGAATTTCCCAGTTTTAGGATCGTAAAATCCTTTGAAAACAGCTTCCGGCAAGCTAAGTTTTCGTTTTGCAGGTAGGATTAAGCCTCGTTCAGAGGCATCGGTAAGTGATATTTTGTCACCTTGCATAGGATCCCTGACTTTACCTTCCTTTGAATCAATTATACCCACCTTAATAGCATCTGATAAAGAAATCATTTCCCCGGTACTGGAATTCATAACGGTTAAAGCTTCCGGATTTATATTTCCTATTTTAATTGCATCATCGAGCGTCATAGTAACGTTTTGAATAGTAAGTAACCCGGTTTCTGGATCATAGAATCCTTGAACTAAACCTTCTTGTAAAGTCCACGGTTTTTTGTCACTTAACAAGTACCCCTTTTCACTAGCTTCCTTAAGGTTGCAAAGTGGAGCGGTTATTATGCCTCGTTCCAAGTCAATTAATCCACATTTCACTGCTTGTTCAAAAGGAATCACTGCTTCTGATTTATCATCTTTAATTTTTACATCTGAAGGATCTACAAGCTTTTCATTTATAGCTTTTGCTAAAGTCATAGTGTCACCTGTTTTTGGGCTTAATATTTTGCATGTATCTGGGGAATAATAACCTAATTCAATAACATCAAATAGAGAGAAAGTAATATCTTTTGTAGCAATCAAGCCCTTCTTTAGTGCATCGTCTAATGGAATGTCTTTACCAGTCTTTTTATCTCTAATTTGGCCAGTTTCAGAATTTATCAATTTCGTATCAAGTGCATCTGAAAGTGTAATGAACTTGTCTGAAGCAGTATCTTTGATTTCAGAAATAGTGGGATGAACAATGTTTCGATCAACTGCATCTATTACAGTAACTAGTTGTTCTGTTATATTGTCTTTAATTTTTCCAGAATTCGGCTCATACATATTCTTTACTATTACTGCTTCAATTGAAATAGGTCTTCTAATAATTGTTATTAATCCACGTTGAATTGCAACGGATACCTCAATTGTTTCATGGGTTTCTACTATTGTTATTATACCTTCATGTATTTCAATAACTCCACGTTCAATAGCATCGGAAAAGGAAATGCTTTCATTTGATCGTGGAACTTTTATTAATAAGGATTCCTGATCAATGAGACCCTTTTGAACAGCTTCGCCAATAGGCACTAACTCACCGGTGTTCACGTCTTTGATTTCACCTGTTTTTGGGTTATATAATCCCTGTTCTAAAGCTGACTCAATGGAAACTTGCTCAGGAAGTGAAATATCTTCTGGTTTTTCTACTATCCAACCAACTTGAACACACTCAACAAAAGATACGCGTTTACCAGTTTTAGGATTAACCATGTAACCTGTGATTTTATCAATAATGGGTTTAGCAATGGCTTCATCGAAAGGCATATAATAGTCTGATTTACTACCTAAATCTTTAATTAATATATTACTTGGATCGAATACATGTAGTCCATAAACAAGTTCTTCAAATGTAATCTTAGCACTTGTTTCGGGATTCAAGAATACTTGTTTCTCTATGTCATAAATACCCATTTCGGACAATTCTTCCGCAGTAAGTTTTTGAGAAATAGAAATGCAACGTTTAGGTTTAGATTCCCTAACAATTACACAATTTTTCGAAACTACATCGACTGGAGTAAACCTACTGATTTGTTCTTGTTCTAAAGAATCCTGAACAGTTAATGGCATCTCAATACCATTGACAATGATTCGACATACTTTGGGTTCAATTTTTCCTTGTGCAATGGCATCTATTAAAGGAATATTTTCCCATAGTATTTCTACAGGTTTTGCTAACTCTTTAGTAACATTTCGCTCCGTTATTTCTTCAATTATTCTTAAAGGTTGTTGTTTTTCAGCGTCGATAAGAAGAGCAGATACAACCTTTCCATTATCACTTAGTATTTTGTCCATTGAAGCATTCGGCTCAATTGTCACGGATTCAATATCACTTGAACTTTTATTTTTAGTTTTTTGCACCTGGGTATCAAGATCCGACGATATTTCAATAGTACCAACGTCTGTTGTCTCGGTACGTTTCGGTGAAATTTGTTGTTCTTTAAATTCATCATGTAACTGAACTATTGGAGAATAATCCTCATATTGCTGGGATATATTGCCTGGAGTCAAACTTTTAGAATTAATATTTTTGACTGCTTCTACAACCTTTGATGCAGCAAGTATTGGTGCACCAACAACAGCCACTAGGCCTATTTTGGCCGCATCAGCTAAACTCATTTTTCGTCCAGATTTATCTTTCATTTCTCCCGTTGTTTCATTAATTATACCTTTATTAACAGCCTCCTTTAAAGTAATTTGATTACCCGTTTCTTGTTCGACTACATTGACAAAATCTGAGGGTATTGTTCCTCTCTTTACAGCTGTAAAAATGTCTTCAGCATTTCCTGACAAAACAGATATTATAGTGTTTGTACTCGGATCATATGCTATATCTTTCGAAGATTGTTCAGATTTTGAATCACTACCAATATCTTGCCCTGCTTTCACAACTTCTTGTACATTTAAAATATTCTCTTTTGGAGTAATATCTTCCTCTGCCGGCATATTATCTACCCTAGATACTTTGTTTTTGACGTCGTCTACTATTTCTATTTCTTCCACGTTTCCTTTGTCAACTTGATCCGGAGATACTCTTATATCTTGTTTTTCAACTGTTGTTTCAAAAATATGTTCAGGTTTATTTACTTCCTCCGAGAATACTGTATAAGAGGTGGACTCATTTTGAGTAATTTCAATAGTTGTTACTTTTGAAGCAGTCGTTGTAATAACTGTGCTCGTATGTTCAGAAAGTACCTGAGTTGGCTCAGATGAAGTGACAGTAGTTTTAATAATCGTAGTGACTTCTTGTCCAGTTGGTGTTGTTTGTCTAATTTCTTGCGTAATTGGAGTGCTTTCAGTAGAAATATCCCTAGCATCGGATAGTATATTAAAATCTTTTGTTTCAGGTAGATTATCACTTATTTGATCAACAGTTAATACCTTAGATAAATCATCCTCTTTGAAACTATCAATACATGTGGCAGTTGTATTTAGGTTTGACGTGTCTTTTATTAATGTTATGTTTGAAGTTACGTTGTCTTGAGTTTCTTCAAAGGAACATGTAAGTTCTTGATCCTGTTGCGGTACAGTCGCTGTGATGAAAGGTTTTGATTCATTCGTTTTAACTATGCTTTCATGTATATTCGTAACTGTGGATATTTTCTCGCTTGAAACGGAAGATGGAATATTTGTAACTTCTTTGTCTGTATCAGGTATTGACTGAGATATATAACTATCTGGCTTCTCCTTGGATATTTCATTTCCTTTAATTGTAATGTTTGGTTTATCTATCTCAACATCCACACATTCAACTTTTTCAGACTTTTCTGGTAACTTTATAACGTTCGATGTATAATCAGTTTTGTTAGTTGGCATTGAATCTGTTTGAATAACTTCCTCAGATGTAATTGTATCGTATTGCTTTGGTTTCAGAATTTTGCTAGTTACTAGTTTCGCGCCTTCTACCATAGCCATACCAGCTAAAACTGGGGCAGCAACAACGGCAACTAATCCCATTTTTGCCGCATTTTTTATGTCAACTGATTTACCTGTAGTTACTTCTTTTAATTTCCCCGATTTCTTATCTAAGAGGCCTGTATCTAATGCTTGTTGAAGTGTTATGGGATGTCCAGCTTTTACATCGTATATTACAGAATTTGGATCAATAATTTTTCTTTCCAGCGCTTCCTTAAAAGTGACGACTTTATTAGGAGATTTAGGGTCTCTAAACTTTTGTGTTTTATCGTCAAACAAAAGTTCAAAAGCTTCATTTAGATCAAGTAATTCAAGTTTCTTTCCTGGTGTGGGGGATGAAGTTTTGGGTGATATTTCAGTTTTTAATATACCCGAATTAACTGCTTCGGTTATAGACAATGTTTCCCCTGTATTTGGATGTTTAAATATACCAGTCTCAATATTTACGTACCCATGATTAAGCGCATCCTCGAAATTTATATTTGTATCGTTAGTAATAAATTGATCTTGACTTATTGCTTCATCTACTATAATACCTTTCTGACGAGCTTCTTCTATAGTTATTATTTCTCCAGTTTTCGTATTAAGAACTTCGTTGGTATTGACAAGGACATAATCTGCAAGAAGTTTTACCATTTTGGTTGTAATAGTATGTTCAGAAGAAAATGTTTCTGTTATGGTCGTAACTACACCACTTATCTCTGACGCTTCTTTATCTTGCTTAATTGCTAACAAACCTTGCTCAAGAGCCGTTTCTAAGGGAACCTGCTTATTCATCATGGGGTCAGTAAATGTTCGGTCTTTAAGATTAACAAGTCCTTGATTTAATGCTTCCTCCAAAAGTACAGTAGCATTGGTCTGAGGATACGGTACACCCATTATTAAGTTATTTTCTATAGCTTCGCGAATAGACATCGATTTTCCTGTAAGGGGATGTTTGAATTCCTCTGTCTCTGGATTAATAAGCTTACGATTTAAAGCAACTGACAAAGTCATAGCCGCAGGAGGAATTTCAATACCCTCTGATGTTTTTGTTTCTGGTAATACGTTATAATTAACCGCTGTAACAAAATCTATTGGTTCAGAACTAGTCTTGATTATATTTTTATCACTGTCCACAATACCTCTCGCAATAGCTTCATTCAGAGTTATGTTTGTCGTGGGGGATAAAGCTAATTGAGATAGAGGATCAACTACATCACAAATAATTGCTTCTTTTAATGACAGGAGATTTCCAGTCTCTGGGTGAATTATTTTACCCGTACTATGATCAAATAATCCTTGAGCCATTACCTCTGGAATAGTAAGACTTCTAACAATAGGTATTAAAATTTCATCCTGGCCTTCTACGTCTAATATTCCTCTTTTAATAGCTTCACCGATGCTAACTACTTCACCATGTACTGGGTCAACAATATTACCTTGGCTTTTATCAATTAAGCCATTGTCTAATGCCTGTTCTAGTGTCATCAGAGTGCCATCTTTATTTTTAAATGATTTTACACCTTGTAAAATTTCAGCTGTTTTTTCATTAATTAAACCATTTTCAACAGCTTCTTGAGGTGGAACGACACGTTTTCTTAGTTTTTGTAACACAATTGGTTTCTTGTCCTCTGGTGTAGTAGAAATAAGTTTTTTAGCTAGATCTGTATCATATTTTAATTTTTTAGTAGGGGTAACTTTGCTTAAGTCAATAACTTGCGAAACATCCTTTTCCCTCTTTCGGTTATCAGCCGAAAGACTACTTTGAATTGATTCCACTGTAATAAAACCTTCTGAAACAGCCGCCTCCAAACCTTTAGATAACTTAGTTTTTTTAGCTGTTAAAATATCGGAGCTCGAAGATGTGACAATTCCTCGACTGTTAGCTTCTTCCACTGTCAGCTCTTCACCTGTTCTTGGATCTAAAACCATAGTTTTGGTAATCTTAGATATCGTAATTAAACTTTGCTTTGAGGATTTTTGTTCGGTATTGCTTTGGTTAATCTCTGTATCTGGAGATCTATCCCTAATAGAATCCTCATATTTTTTGTAAGTATCTGGATCAACTAAACCTCTTTCATAAGCTACTTCCATAGGTAGTTCTTCTCCAGTATTTGGGTCAATGACCATAGTACTTTTAACTAACTGAATTATTTTACTAGCTGCAACAAGTGGAGCACCTACAACAGCAACGAGACCTACTTTTGCTGCTTCAGCTAGACTTATCCTTTTTCCTGACCTGTCGGTATAGTCACCAGAAACTTCATCAATGATACCCCTACCTAACCCTTCTTTAAGAGGGATTAATTTATTACTCTTGGGATCTAAAACTTGTACTGAATCAGGTGATATTGATCCCCGATTTACAGCTTCAATTATATTTTCTGAAACTCCTGAGGTAGTTGAAATAATTAATGCAGTTGAAGGATCAAAAATTATGCCAGGTTTCACTTGTACTGGTTCTAGATCACTTTGTTCATCACAAACATCTCTTTCAGGGGAAATATCTTGACTCTCGGATATTTCCATTTTGTCTGGCATACCAGCAATTGAGGTAATCGTTATAATTTTATGGGTAGACGTAGTTGTTGAAAGTTGTACAAATGTTACATATTTACGTTCTATTGCTTCTTTCATGGTTATCGTATATGTTTGGTACTTGTAATGTCCGGTACTATCCAAAATATGTAAATCTAAAGCTTTGCTTAAAATAATAGATTTTTTTGTTTTAGGATCTACAACGTTAGCAGATTCAGGGTTAATAACATTCAAACTTATTGCTTCTTTTAGGTCTAAAACCCTATCCGTACCTGGGATTATGAATAACCCAGTAGCTGGGTCAAAGAGATTTTGTTGGATAGCTTCTTTTAACGTCCAACCACCACTTGGAAGTTCAATAGTATTTTTCTTAATCGTTAACGATGTTACTGAAGGTTCATTTGTAAAAGATTTTGATGTGTCAGTTTTAAACTCACGATTTATTACTTCCCTAGGTTCAACTGAATCACGGACAGTATAATCAGGACTCTTCATTGTTTCAGGTCTATTGTCGTTTTGTAATTTACTTTCTGGACTAGGTGGAAGATCCTTTATAAAAGACTTTTTAGTGATTTTCAGTTCTACTACCTGACCTGGAATCAAATCCCTTTTCGTAACGCGATCAGATATTATGGCCACTCGGGGTTCATCTTTTTCGACACCTAATAAGCCTTCGTCCAAAGCTTGTTGTATCGGAAATACTGTTCCTGTCGTTGGGTCCGTAAACGTTTGAGTGCTTTCATCGATCAGACCCCTTCGCACTGCTTCGGCAAAGGTAATTACGGTTTCAGATCGATGCGATGTATTAGTATTAGTTACTGTAACATACCTCTTAACAGTTTTTGTAACGGTTTGCAAAGTGAGAGTAATATTTAAGAGAGAATTAAGCAGAGCAGCACCCTCAGGTGTTATCATATTAATTTCTACTGCTTTATTAAACGGAATAGGTTTTTTATTAGAATCTAGCAAATGACCAGTTTTTGGGTCTAGAATATTTTTGAACACAGCATCCAAAACTGACAATTCGTTACTATTTTCAAATATTCCTATCTTGCGATTAAACATTTCTAAAACCTCGGGGCGGACAATAGAAACTTTAGTACAATCCTCTAAATACACAAAATCGCCACTTTCAGATTTAAGGAAGGTTTCTCCATTTACATACTTTATATTACCTTTAGTTAATGCAGAATTAAAAGAAATAAATTCTCCTGTTTTAGGGTCCCTAAATCCATCTATGTCAAAAATAGATCGCTGCGAAACTGATGTAATAAGGCCGCGATCCACTGCTTCAGGGATAGTACATAATTCTCCCGTTAAATTATCGCGGAACTTATTATCAGTGTGAATGATCCTAGCACCTAAAGCTTCAGATAAGGTAAGAAGCTGACCCGTTGTGGTATCAGTCACACATTTAACATTATCGCTATCTAAAACTCCAGCCGATATAGCTTCTAAAATATTCAAAGGTGTTCGGCTAGCGGGAGATAAGATTTTACCGTCATTAGTCATAAAATTATTGTCACACACATCTTTTAATGTCATTGGTTTACAAATGTAGCGTTTGCTCGCTGCATCTTTGAAAGTCATTTTTTCTTTTGTTATACTGTGTACGTATTTGGAATGTTTAGTATTTATTATGTTCTTTTCGATCGCTTCGGTAAGTGTTATTTTTATATCGTTCTTAGCATCCACGATTTCTCTTACATTTGGATTTATTAGTTCGTTTTTTATAGCAACGTCTAATTGGAATCTGTCGCCCGAATTCCTGTCCAAGATCCAACCAGTATTGTCAACTAAATCTTGGTTAATCGCGTCAGATAAAGACAGAGCGCTCGACTTTATTTTGATTATTTCATTGTAGATTAAATAGCCTCGCTGGTAAGCTTCAGCTATGGTGATGTAAGTGCCATTTTGTAGACGGTAGAGACCCCTTTGTAAATCGACTTGACCGCAGTTTAATGCATCCGAAATACTCATTCCTTGTGTGCTTTGATTTTCACCCTCGACAGTCACCTTGATTCTCTTCTCTGCTGGGTCTGTAAGGCCTTGCTCAGCATCGTATAGCTCCCTCTGGATGGCCTCCAGTAACGTGACTTCATTTCCGTCTTCGGTCATTCCACAGGGGCCTGTGAGTCTGGCGGCAAGTTTCGGATCGATAAGGCCTTCCTTCGCCGCTTGTTCTATTGTCATAGTTTGCCTCGTGTCCGGCGAGGAGAGTAACCTCCCGGTGCGAACGTCTAATATTCTCATGCTGATCGCTTGACCGACGGTCAAGATTTCTCGTGTTTCGGGGTGGACTATGCCTCTGGACTCGATTATATTGGGACCTTCGTACATTTTGTGAACTCGTTTAAGATTCCTGACATCAGGTCTGTCGTCGTCGCCTATCACAGTTTTTGTTGCATAGTTGGGCGAACTCAATTTTCCGTTGGCCATAGATTTAATTGGTAGATGACTTTCGAGCTCTTTAGTATGTGAGGTCCTGACATATCTGTGCGACAAAAATCATTTAGTTACATTAACTGAGTATCAAATAACATTGTTGAAGGCACTTGGGCATCTAAAATTCGGCGGACTTAGTCATTTACGGTTTTTACAAAAAGATAAACCGTTTGTTTGATTTGTTAATTACACATTTTCACTGTGACAATGTGTCCAAGTCCCACTACTAAGGGCGACATGCCAAACACTCGCCGGTTTAATGGTTAAGAGCTTCAATATAATGCTTTTCAAAACGGAAGCAGTAGCAACACAACTATGATAGACATATATTGAATATCGTAAAGTCTGCTTGTGCGTTGTCTACGTAAAAAGAGTACATCTTACTTGTTTCGCGTGCAAAATACTCACTTCTCAGACGAAAAATGTGACGTGTAGGTATGCTCCGTGGTGGCCAGGTCCTGCATATTGAACTCTTGGCGGAAGGAGCGGGCCGAGCGCGGCGCCATCGCCTCCACGAGGCGCTGGAAACAATAAATAACATAACAATTATAACACGCTCGTCTCTTATCATATCTGTATCATTGCTCTACGGTATGCCTTTCATTAATAAACCTTGAGCCAAACATATGAAATAAATTAATTTTGCGGCCAAAGCACATTATTTTATCTATTTACTGTAATGTTAAATAAAACACGACATAAAAATGCTCGAAAAGGTTCCCTTCATTCTGTTCGTTAACTTGATAGAGAAGGTCATAGGAATTCTGGAAACGCTCTTTATAAAGTGTCTCGAAATAAGCCCAACGGTTATGGTTGATAACAGATTTCACAACGATTAAACAAAAATGCGTGAGTCAAGTTTAGGCACTGAAGTTAGAAACAATAAAGTATAGTATACGCTTTATCAATAAACTAATAATATTGTTCAAGCAAAAAAAACATCTTGTCAAACAATATTTTAATGATAACTTCATTGAAATTGAGATAGGGCCAGATTATTCGTCAGGATTACCGCGGGTCTAGGTTGAAAAGCTGATTGTTCGTTAAATATCGAGAGGTCCGTGTTGTGTAATGTGGTAAAAACAGTGGCATGCTGCAACGCGACATGTTTCACAAATATGGTCATTCGGGTTCGGTCGTGTAAAGGTGCGGTCATATTACGTCGAACTGGGACATGATGTCGAGTACCGAGGAAAACTTTAGAAACCAGGTCGAAGCCAATTAGATACCTAATTAGTAGTTAAATGACAGCTTTAATAATCCGTTTGAAAGTTTATCTCGAAAATGAGATTTCTTTTTCTTCCGAGAACATTTCAAACTACACTAACAATTACATACATTTGGTGGAATCTTTTAGAGTTTTTCTTTATATATCGTCAATGTAGCATTCTAATATTATTTTATAATACGTATAGGGACGGTTCCACCGTCACATATACACTTTCAGATAAAATGTTAATTGCTTCAATTATTTTAACGACCTATTGAGATGTCATGGTGCAGGCCTATATGAGAGTTATCGTTCTCAATTACACCTATTCCATTTTTTCAACTAGAAGCCGAGGTGGAAATCAAATTAATTATTCTTATTCATTTCCTTTGTCAAGAAATTAAATATCATACCTGCATGTCGCGTGATGTCACTAGTTTTAATTGAATTCAAATGAGGACTGAGAAATGATTTAATATTCAATGCAATTGGTTGGTAAGTAAATACGTCTGCCATCTTTGATGAAGGTATATATTAAATTAGACGAATGAGATGTAGACTAAGTTTGCTACGTACAAGGGCAGTGGTCCGAGAAATTTGTCTTTAAGCTTAAACTCAGAAATCCGGTAAACTTGTACATGCCATTATAGAAAATGTATTTTAATTATGACCCAATTAATGTTGCAATTCAGTTTATAAAAAGTAAGATGTTTAATGACACAATCAGGCTGTTTGATTGAGCAAAGCGTGCCCAAGTGTGGCAGAGATCGTTGACATGGCTGTCAGTCTTCAAACATATTTAACATTGTTCCTCCCACCCATGCACACTAGTGAATGTCCACGGCGCACCAGTGTAGCGCGGCATGTATACCGCACTGTACGACTTATTCTGAATCAAAACAGATCGAATAACTCAACAAAAGTGATTTTAACGTTAGCCTTTAATATTTATATGCACTTTGGGTAAATACTACTGTTTTTCTGTCACTGCCGTTTTGAAAAGGTGTTTTATTATGAAAGGGAAGGAATTGCGTAAAAACCCCTCGGCACATCTCTAAGATATATTTAACATAATAGCGTAGATATATTTATTACAGACATACCTATCACATAATCAGAGCTACTCTGAGATTATATATATATATAATGATATATTGAGTATAAAAAAAAGATAATGAGGGCTTTTTATGTAAATATATAACAACTCTTTGCAACCCTATTGCAGGTCACGGGCTTCCGGCTAACACTGACAAAACCGCCGCATATGCAGTGAGAGTAGCGACCAAGGTGAACCCTTGGTTGTTGCTTGTAAAGATACCACCAGCTATTACTGAGACGATGCTACCTGGTCACTCATGTACTTCACGACTTCGCCCGACATTTTTTAATGCTATCCTTCACTATCATCGATACAAGACGCCGGATTAAAACTGGTTAATGATATAAGTGTAATTTAGTCATGCGTTGCTAATAGCAACCCTTATCATTTATATACCTACTCAATTTTGTTACACATTGTCTTTAACTTATAGGTAAAGTACTTGTAGATAGAGAGATACCCACCCGGCACTCGTACGCGAAGTCATACTGGTACTCCTCCATCATAGCACAATGTCTGTCACAACACTAGTATTGTAATCGTTCACCGAACATTGTCATGATTCACACGATCACTTTAAAACATCACAATATAAAAACGCGTTTGTAAAAATGAAACCTAGCAATAAATATATTGTTAATATCTAAAAATAAGCGAAATGTATTTGAAAAGTTAACCAAAAAAATATGAACGCAAAGTTAAATAAAACGATGAATTTAAAAGAATTTTATGAAAACACGACTCATCGCGGACCGCACTGGCCGAAAACTGAATGGAATGGAAGAATGAAAACCGTATACCGAAAAAAAATAACGCCGATTCTAATTTTGAATCATTTCGTAACAGCTACCGGCGCGAGGAGACGCGTATCATTATTTCGACGCTTTATTACATCGATGCCGTTTAATTATCACAGAGCGTTTGTACAACAGCTGTTCCGTGGAGGGTTTGAGGTTAGGAAAATGACTGGCCCATTCGATATCGGCGGATGCGCGCGCACCGCACTGCGCCGATGCGGTGCCGTACTCTTGACACTTTGACACGCTTACGAAACTTACGATACGATACGGGACTACGGGAGCGAGCGGTGACGTAGCAGTTCCTAATGTTTACTTCGACCCACATCATCATCATGATACGACGCCCGTTACCGCCGCGAGGCTTAGCAGTAGTCTCAGTATTCAATTGCGATTCGAACCAAGTAGCATGTTGTCCTTTCCCGATGATGCTTTAAGATAAATTTCCCGAAATAACGAAAAAAATCACTGCTATATTTATTTTTGCGTCACGTGCACGTGTGTACTTAGTAAAGTTTATGACGTAACGTAGACCGTAAGTTTGAAATAGTCCCTAGTTACTAACAATTTGGACGTCAGAATAGCTAATACGTAAATGTAAAAGTGTTTGTCATAAGTTTATTGTAAATCTATGTATTCACAAAGAATATTATGCGATCTCACAGTGAAATAGAAAGCGAGGATCGATTGTTCGTGGGCACATCCACTTCACTCTAGTTTAACAATATCATAGACAAAGATTATAATACGAACCAACGATTAATTCTATCTAATTCACTGTGAGACCTCCCAGTATTGTTTGTGAATACGGGGGTAACGTATTCAATCAACACGATAATTGTGAAAATAATCAATAAAACAAAATATTTCAGCGTAACAGACAGTCGTTAATCAAAAGGGGAACGTGACTATAAAACGCGTCCGTGACTCGAACGCATCGTTCACCCCGTTACAGTTTCATCTACCGAGCATGTGTATTGTGGTGATGTAACACTTTTCCGATAAGCTTCCGGCCGCTACGTGTAGTAAATGTCGTTACAGTAATATTGCCAAGAAAATACCTCGCTCGTTTACAAGGTAATACACTAACGATTTTATATACCTGCGTGTTGGTATCACCTCGTCTAAAGCTTATGCTAGTTTTCCTCAATTACCTAAAACGGATGTAGTTCCACCGCTGCGGTTTACCTCGAATACCGCCGGCGATTAATGACTCACGAAATTTATATAAAGTATGATCGGCCCATTTTAATCGTCTCATTTATAGCTAGCTACTTGACTCGACATTGAAAACAAACTCAAGGCAAAATGCTTCAGTATTTACTTCCATAGTCGTTATAAGTTATGACAACACTTAGCAAGTCACCTTGTACGGGAAGATAACTAACGCTTAGGACGAAAATTACTTTGAACTAATACAACTCTGCAATATAAAGTTGCTATGCAACAAATTACCTTTCCATAGATAATTTAAATCAGATTAAAGCCGTATAACTAAAGAGTAAATATTTCCATCGATAAGCTCTGCTCAATAAACACTGAGTTTAAGAAGCTCGCTGTTATTGCGGTAACCGTTAAGATAATCCAAACGAAACATCAACATTTATTATACTAATACAGTACAGAAACGGCGTCGGTTGGAACGAAGACAGCTAATGTACGGCAAGTAAGTGTCTACCGGAGAAACCATAGTAGGAATCGAGCAAGGATCTGCGAGCGCTGGCGAACATGTTCAAGGAAAAAAAATAGTCATCGACTGTTTATTAAATTATCCAGCGAGTAGTGGCGACGTGTTGCATGAACTCGTCTACTAATTAATACGTTTGAATAACTTACGAATTGTAAACTATTTCACATCTATTTTCAGACCTTTATTTTCTTTGCTTTTATTTCTTCAGCTGTTAATCCATTAGGGGAACTCAAAGATAGTGGGCTCAGCGCGAGAAAAAATATATGCCCTGAATAGTGATTTAAAATGTTTACGTAAGAATTTCAATCCACAAATAAATGGAGTCGTTTACGAAAATCCATCATCCGTCTTCCTTAACGCGATCCATCTATTTTGGACCGAGTTATGTATAAAATGGCATCGTCGGTGTTTGTTTATAAAAGAACTTTGTTAAGCATCAAGAGGATAGTGATTGGACCACATAATTCTTCCTTACGAAACCTCTTAACGAGTGTGAAAGAATGTTCTATAGTAGATTTAATTTTAGCGTTCGATAAAAGACGCGTAATATTACAATGCAACTAGAACGAACACATCGTTTTAAGTTCTTTTGTAGTCTAATAATAAACGTACGTGATTTATTCCGTGATCGCCATCCAGCACTGACACACTAATGACGCAGTTGAGTAATTTCACAGACAATTTTAGTTCATTCATCACGTTAAAGGATATTTTTATTACTGCCGTCCACGTTGTCAACGTACATCACTTAACGTTCTGTGTTAACGGTTTTAGCGAAATGATGTCTAGAAATTACCTATTTTTCTGATGTAAATACGTGCTTCTGCTTCACTATGATATTATAAATCAATAACCTAAGTCAGTATTTGCTAAACAAATATTTTTGGTAAGGTGAACGACCTAGAGACTCGCATGCACGAAACGAATCTTAATTTTATTACCGAGTATCGGATTACGGCAGTGATTTGATGTAATGAAGAATATCTTTTTTGTCAATATACAACTAGAATAATATCAAATGCTTCTTTTATTGAATTCGAAAGAAGGACAATATATCACAGGCATTTTTCTTCATCGACATGATACCAGGATATCGTAACCCCAAAACCAAAATGCTGAAGTGTCTACATGGTTTGGTCAATATTGTACTATAATACAGAATAAACAATAACGAATTAATTCCATTCCACAAGAGTGGCGCGGCAACCTTGAATTGTTACGAGGAAATTTGACCGTTTGATGTGTGGATCGAACTTGGAATTTAAATTGTTGTTTGGAAATGAATGCAAAGGAGGTAATGTTGTGATTGTAGATTGTCTCGGACGAGCCTAGCAAGATGGCACAGATTCGCACTCGTAATAACGCACCTACCAGTTTCTTAATTTACGATAAAGAATGACTAAAACAAAGTTACAATTGTGTAACAAACATATCCGAAATTTTATCAATTCTTTCGCGTCTTCGTCTTATATACATAATTTTATATTCTATTTAAATCTGGATTAAGTTCAAAATCGAACACCAAGTGGTCGGTTGATAATGTCACGTGTCTACAAAAATAGGCGCATTGGCAGTCGAATCTGAAACCATTTCTAAAGTAGAACGGCTGCCAAATGTTTTATGAATGGTGTTAAAGATTCCCACGAAAATTACAATTTGATTTGTATAACAAGATAGGTAATAGTGAGTTTTTCTTTCATTTTACTTTATTACCTGCGGCCTTCAGAAAATGTATAGTTTTGTCAAAACAAAAAATAATTGTGGGAAACTCCGATCGGAGTTCCATTTAAATTAAAACTTGCAAGTCTATAGAAGACAACTGATATGTTTTACGTTATTTAAATATCACATTTCCTTCCTGTATGTATGTGTCTAACTTCTTTGAATTATAATTAAAATGCGTAACAATTCTACGATTCTTTTGGTTTTGCGCAAGTCAACCCGCGTATTTTTGTAGAGCCCTGTAAAAAGCAACAATAGTAGGTCGGTCGTGTGTAATCCTAAACACGATTCCGTACAGACCAGATTACTAGAGTTACCCACACAGGTGACACAGGGCTCGCAGCACGTGCCGGCCGCCTGTGTGCGAGCGGCCCTATCGGGCCGCGGGCCGCGGCGAGTCGCTCAAGGTGACTCGCTTAACAAGATGTGTCTGCAGTCACAGGTCATATAGATCACCTACATTTTTTTATTAAAATCGGCTTAACGCCTTTGATTGTATCGTTATACGGAGCAGGACATTTAAACTACCAAGTAACTTGTTTTTGAGAATGTTGTTTAGCAACCCCGATGGCAAACGTATCTAATAATAATAACACTTCAAAAGACAGTTATTCTATGAGTGTGATAATAAAACAAGTTTACTGACGCCAGAGAAAAGTAGGAGCGTCTGCTGTAATAAAATCTAATACAATCTGGAGCCTACATCTGCGGAACTGGAGTGTATTATGTGATGCATCAGGACATGCGACAGAAAATATCATTTTGATCTAACACAAGAATAAAACATTATAGCTGTATAAAATAACTATCACACCGGAAACTGATCGAGATGATGAGTAATTCCTCGCAAAGGCTTCTACTACAGAGACTATGTAAGTACCTTTGTCAATGATGAATCGTAACCCGGGAAGGGCTAATGAACTATTGCGATTTGAACAGACAATTATAATAAATTGTTACGGTTATTTTAATATTAATAAAATACAAAAAATATATAACATAAGATATCCTATGCGATAGGATTGGAACAGGAAGACTAATTTATTGAACAACGCATAGTGACACGTTCAAAAGGATAAAATTCTTTAATACTTATCAGGTAATACTGTTAACTTCTTGCAATGCTGAAGTACTTAACATTTATTTGAATTCCTATCCAATTAAATAAACAGGGAAGCTTAATTTGGCTTTATGTCATCGGCCGGCCAATGTTTGTGTGGTCACGGTGTGCGAGCCCGTGTAACGTTGACACACTCACATGATACCCGGAGCAGTCACTGCACAGTTCAGAACCTGTCGGGGATGTAATCGTTACACTACATTGTTGAATAAAGTTTGAAAAAATATATTTACGAACTTAATGTAGTTGGGGAAAAATACATTTTTTATCGACTTTGTTAGGTCGGCTATGTTTAACATTTTTGTGATAGACGCAATATTTTCCAACGTAATCGATGAAGCCAACAATCTGTCCAACTTTACTTAAAAACATTGAAATTTCCAAATACTACGTTACTCAGGGTTATTGTACTTGTTTATGAGAAATAATTCCAGAAATTTCTTCTTAAGCAAATAATTATAGCCGGTCGAATTGTGTAAAACATTTAAGTACCTACATTAATAAGTGTAAAGATATACTGTAGTGAAATATGTTCTTTTTGTAATAACAAAAAATTACCAACAAGATAACGTTTAAGATTGCAACTTTATTATCTCCATATTGTCAGTGCAGCGCTGCCCTTCAAATTGTTTCGTTATCGCCAATAAAATATATAAATACTGTAACACCGGTATCTTGTACCCGTGATATAACAAAAAATGTGACACATTCCGATATCGCTGCTGTTACATTATAATACATTGGTCCGCCGTCACACCCAAAATCGTCTTCCAAAACTGTTTACTTCTAGTAATCGACTCTTCAACTATTTTTATTAATGGCAAAATGTGCCTTCATTTTAATATCTTCAGAACAGTATTCACGATAATTTTAAAACCTATCTTTTTCATTTAAATTTGGTAGTTAAATTTGGTGCCTGGTGTAGCCGCTACTACCAAGTCGACATTATCAACCATTACAATTATCCAACATTATGCGCCTTAAAATCAAAATTTGGCTATTGCAATAGCCAATGACCGCCGAATCCGGCGGCGGCTAGTGGTGGCGGTGGTGGTGGATGGTGACGAGTGCGACGAGTGCGGCGAGCCGTCACGGTGGCTGGCCGCGCGCTTGATACGCAAGAAATCGGGATGAACGAACCGGAAAGCGGTCGCATCATCAGCAAAAACACTAAAATCCGCGCTTTTTGATTCGCCACTTTTTTGTGGTAATCAAAATACCTTTGTTGTAAACGTATGCGCGAATGGAATTTGTCGGAAAACCACTCCATGAATACTGATTCGTAATTTCACAACAGAATAGTTTATGCTATATTAGTTTCCTATAACTTGACTTTGTAATCACTCAGTCCACATTAAATAATACAGATGATGAGATCAGATTGAAGGTTAGCCTTCCTTCTCGTTTGTTACTACTCGTTGTTTACTTAAGTATTAAAGACAAGCCGTGGGATAATTTGGGATGTTTAAGACCACTACGACCTGAACTACTTCACTCTGCATTCTCAAATACAAGTTCGGATAAAAATATTGTAGCATATTCTACTTAAACAAAAAACTAGTTCCATAATTCACGTACGGCAGTGGTGCCTACAACACGAGTGTTCCAATTTCAGTGTGTTAAACGCAACAAAAACAACATTCATAAATGTCGAACGAGCTCAAACGGGTTTCAGGCCAGCGGCAGTAAGTTAATCTTTAATTGTACTCGGTTGGCATTAACGGTGCCAAATCGGTTAAGGCCCGCTAAGTAGGTACCTAGGCACCAGATGAAATATCAAAATATAGATTCGTACATGTATAATACGTATGTATTTGGATTTATATCATTTAAGTGCTCGCTGCATAATTCAACAATAATTTCGTCCGTTTCCTATCATAATCCTGCAAGATATAACAAGATATAATTGTGTATACAGATATCGTAAATATTTCGCGGAGAAAATTTTTGTTAAACGCTTCGGTCAAGGTCGATACGTTTGAAATCAGCTGAAAAGATTCGTCTGCGCCGCTGGAACGGTATCGCAATCCACGGTCCGATGTAACCGCAAACAATTCCAAAACCTTCATTCACTCAATAAGGCACCGGCACTCAAACATTTATAAAAACTTCGAATTATATTCCGTCGTTCGTAACTCGAACGCGCCAAACGTTTTGGCGCGACGAGCGTCGCGTGTCGTTGTTCAAGCTGTACTAGAAAAAAGCGCACGCCAATTGGCGCCCTGGCGGTTCGTCACTGCGTTACGTCAAATCGTGGGACATACCGCGCAGTACTTTCAGCGTCGTGTACACTGATTACACTATCAATGCACTCCGTATCGAGCTAATGTTTAAGCGTTTTCTATGAACGTCTAATTATGGTAAGAATTATATTTTTAGACCGCAACACTTATTTACATTTTCGATATGCTTCACATGTATTTATCAGTATTGTTTAATTTGCAATATCTCTTAGTTCGTTACTAACCTGATTTAATTCAGATGTTACAAAGTAATTCAGAATTAATCCTCATATCCTAAAGATATTTTCAAATATTGCTTTTATCCGAGGACCATTCAATTTTATGATAAACGAAGCTCATGTAACGGAAATATCCTCCATAAAAAATACAGATGAAATTTTATGATAGCTTGTTATAAAGTCTATCACAGCCTGACTGGCACTTTCAGAATTTAGTTCAATAGAAATACTCTCCTTTAAGGTATATTAAAGTGTAAAGAACAGTTACATTTTTTTACAATGTAATGCAAACTATTATTTTATTTTGTAATACATTGTTAATGTCTGAATAAAAGCAATAATTTATATTCGCGGAATACGTTCATCTCTCCAATGATACATTACGTCACCCTCGACACGTCGTCATAATTAAAATTAGTCTATATATAAATTATCATGTTTACGAGAAGTTATTGAGTGCAATGTAAACATGGTTGGGCCTTGACACTGTGACTATGCAAATTACGTCATGTCACATTAATATTATAGTGATCGGTATAAAATTATGTTCCAGCAAAGTAATGGTCGTTGTTATTGCGAACTAATTTAAACATGACGAAATCGTTTAATACCTATCACTAATCGAAGATTACGAATTATACGAACTTCCGAATAAACAGTTTGAAGTTTAAAATTAACAAACATCGACGGCCACGATAGTCATTTTACATAAAACCAGTTTTAATATTCCTAAATTCCGAAACAACATTATCCTAAACTTTGACAAGGAGACGCTTCCGTACATTGAACATTTTCGCTTATCTATAGATTCATTAAAAACTACTCTAAATAAATTGATTTATGTTTTCGCTCTTGACATTTGACCGCTTGTGCGCGCCGTTAAAAATTTTAGTAATACCTTAAAATGGGCGGTGATGTAATCGGCCATAAAAATAACCAACACTTACACCTGTACGTATGAAGTTGAACGCTAACACACTCATACCCCCGCAGTAGGGTTCTCCGTGTCGCGGGAGGCATGGACGACACAAGTAACACCTCACTAACACCCGTAACCCGAGAAAAAATATTTATCTGTCACATAAATATCTGCCCCGGCCGGGAATCGAACCCAGGAGCTCTCGCTTCGCAAGCAGGGTCACTACCAACTAGGCTACGGGGCCGTCGATCGGATTAACAAACATACATTTTATTATAATTGAAAACGTATTCTTATTGTCAGCTACTACTTCTACAGATAGGTATCTCATACAGACACATAAAATGTAATTCACACTGTATTAATTAATAGGTAATTTTTGAAGTGGTGAACAAGTAGCAGCGGAATATAATTAGCATCGTAATGAAGCCGGCGAGACCATCTCTGGAAACGACTCCGTCGGTGCGTTTCAAAATGATCAAGTAGGCAGCGGCACCACTCACGCTGAGATCATACAAATCAAACAACGGCCACATTACATTCATTATAAATCGCCCTCTATATTTAGCAAGTGCTCAGCCCGGCGCCGCACCTATCGATCGCCACCGCATTGCCTCTCCACTCGGAGGGTATCTGTACTCTCCGGGACCGGCATCAAGTGGCCATTGCCATTTCGCAAGTAGATGGGAGCCACTCCGATTAACTCTCAGATGATTTGATCCAGACTCGAAAGGTATCAGTTTTATCGATACGAGAGCGATGCCATTTATAAAATGAAAATAACGAAAGTACTTCGGATAGATCAATGTTTTTGAAACTAAACTCAGGATTGAATAATGTTTATTTTATAATAGAATAATCTCTTCTAGAAGCAATAGTGGTTCTCTTGGCGCGTCGTTTAAAATAAAAAATACGTTTACATACAATTACTATTGTATCAATTAAGTTAGTTTGGCCGCAACAGTAGTAGTGTCAGTTTGCTAAGTATACTATAATTCGGTATGCGTTCTATAACCTGCGATTAAATTTATAAATCTTAGAAATAATTTCTTCGTTTTATAATAGTAAAAATCGTTTTAATATAATTACGACAAATCTCTCGAAAGCAAAGTCTTGCACGATTCCAATATAAATAAAAAAACAGGTGTCACCAGTATTTATTTCAACTAATGGTAATAATAAATGTTAAACCTCTCGTCTGGCGAACGAGTAATAACCAACCATCTCCGCCTACAGATCT
Organism: Calpodes ethlius; assembly: GCA_018251375.1. NCBI lineage: Eukaryota > Metazoa > Arthropoda > Insecta > Lepidoptera > Hesperiidae > Calpodes > Calpodes ethlius. The sequence goes on from DWPA01000177.1 coordinate 29,457, forward strand.
GGCACGGAGATGACGACCAAGAGATGACAATTAACTATAGCAGGATACTTATTGCGTATGAATAACGGGACACGGACACGCGCTTATACACGTAGGACAAAGATAATACTCAAATACCGTGATCATCACCTCGGCATAAAACAAAACGACGGTACAATGTGCGACCTATTGGATGGCGTGTTACATTGCCGCGGGTCGCGAGTCAGACAGACACAATTTAGAATGGTAATTTAGTAACGCGGTACTCCCCAAACAATCGCGGCATGACCCAATCGGCTGCAGCACACCACCCACACGCCTACCTTATACGACCGAAGCGTGGGTGCGTAATAAATGCTCCTTATTTCAAATCCACCTATATACCGGTAATTGTCTTAATACACCACTCTCACCGTCCTCGAGCAGCGCAGAAACGGGAAATACTTAGTTTTGATGTCTCTGCGATTGTTTGTACCAAATGTTGTGTTCGTGTAATTGAATCTACGGATCGACATAAACCGGGATTTCAATTACAACATAATCTTGTTACCGATTACAGTACGTCGGCGGACAATAATCGTGTACCGTACATAGATTTTTTAATAACACGCTGCAAGTTTTCTACGAAAATCAAGATTTGTGAACTACGGTCCCTACATTAAATTTTTCGTGTCCTAAGTTTTGCTAATCTTAAAAAATATTCTTTAAATTCAAAAGCTAATTTTACAGTAGTTAAACAAACAATAAAGCTACAGGTGAACCGTACGAGGGCCAAACCTTATCGCCCCTTATCGCCTATCGCTCGAGTACCAGCAGTAAAGCCGGTGCCGCTCGCCCGTACGATGCTTATCTGCAGTTTGAACGGAGCCATTTGTTTAACTAAGGCAGGTATTATGCTATTTATTTCGAAAACAACTTCTACAAAAACAACGAATCCACTCACGATACGCCCACAAGTTACAAGCGGTTCTCGTTCCTAATTCGCTTATATTGAAATTTTAAAAGCGAACCTTTATTGTTTCCGACATTTATACTCTGATAATGTACCACTGAGTGTTCGATAGTACTTAATGGACTTCTCGGTTCAAGTACAATTTAGGTGAAACAAAATAATAAATAAATTCAAGTGCACAGTTATAACTTCAATGGTACGTGTCGCCATTAAACATTCATGAATCGGTAAAAGGCTAGAAGGCTCAATGGCGTCACGTCGCGTGCGGCGCCCGCGCCCGCCCCGCCCCGCCCACCCCGCCCGCCGTACGGCGGCCGTGAAGCGGCATTACTTGCTCCATTTATATTCATTGTATCTATCTATGTCTATGTGGATACTGATTTATTTATTCCCTAGCCATGGATCATATTCATGAAAAAAAAAATATGATGAAATATCCCGTTCCTACTATAATAATATTAGAGCTGTAAGTAGGTGAAGACTGCTAAGTTGTTCTTAGAAGCGGTGTAAAGGATTCAATTTCTAATTAGGCCGAGTTTATGACTAATAGTAAATGTTTGCTCTCGGGTCTTGAATGTTTGTTTGGCTGATGTCACTCGTCCATTGCCGCTGGTCCACAATTAAAATAATCATGAACTTCATTAATTATTATTAATGTAACTAATACGATTAACACATGATCTGATGCCGATGTCATTGGATTGCTACACTTATTATAATTATAATATCCCATAAAATGTCCTTTACAATTA
>DWPA01000178.1:0-31123 GCA_018251375.1 Calpodes ethlius
TTATGCGTTGTGGATTGTTTCTAACGTAATTTGAGTTTATTTAAATTGTGATTAAAATCAGGTTAGGTGTTAATAAACTTGAGCTTTTAATTAAAATATCACTTCGGACCCAAAAGTAGTATTTTTTTTTTATGAAATTCCACTTCTGCACCTAAAAATATTATATTATCATCAACCGGCGTAATAACTAAAAATCTATATACATCACTAAAGGAACTCAAATCACCACCATTTTTCTATAATTACAAAAATGTCCTAAAGATACCGCTTCAATAACCAGATGTTTTTTAAACTTAGCCTACAGAACTAACTTTTAAAATAGCAATGAGAACTAAGTTGACGTACACCCGTACCCGGCCTCGTTAAAATACATCAGCTTAAAGCCGAAATAAAAAACCTTTTCATAAATAATAAGATTGGTAATTTTATTTTGGACACAGACAGTCATGTAAAAACACATTACATTTTAATATATATATTCGTTTACAGAGTTAGAGTGCTAATAATTGTTTTTTATTTCTTATTCTTATACATGCATAAGTATAATGTTAATTGGCAACGTAATTTAACTACATTACAATTTTTACAAAGAGCGTCTTAAGTTATGTGAACGATATTATTCTAATATTGACTTACAATATACATATCACGGATACGTACTAAATTCTTTCAAATAATGATTGAAAACATTTTTTTTTAAATTTTGATATTTTATTACAAATGGATCGATATGACCGATTTCCTTGTTATACGCAGCCAAACAACGATTAGAGAAAGAGTTAGATGCAAATGTTAACTTTATATAATAATAATATATATCTTATGCAAAGCCTTACCACACAACCACCTTACCACCAATGAACACTGCAACCTACTGGTTTATACTGAGTATATATAGGTTGTCCCTCTTTGGATTACCGGTACTTTTAGTCTTAGCTCTTCTCTTTCTTGGCAGCATCACATTGGCCATGCTTTTGGTGTTACTGATATTCATGGGTGATCATCATTCATTTTATCTTTACAATCCATAATTGTCCCATTACTGGCCAAGTGCAGATTGGCAGACTTCACACACCTTCGAGAACATTATAATGACCTCTCGGGGTTGCCTCACGATGTTTCCCTTCACCGAGGCAAGTGATAATTAACGTGTAATACATAACTTTTTGAAAATTAGAGATGCCTGCAGGATTCGAACTCACGCCCCCACGTTCAAGTAACCAACGTTCGAACCACTAGGCTATCACTGCCTTCCATTATTACCAAACATGGGTGATAATGGCCACTTATAAGTGGTTCATTGGTTATCTAATTGGAAATAAAAATATCCACATGATTGATGAAGATATTTGTTACTTCAGCTTGATATTTTCAACATAATTTATTGTTTTTTGGTACACACGAGTATTTCTTGACAAACATTATCAGACGATGCAAGTTATACATAAGTTTGTAATGATTTATTTAAAAAAAACCGTCCAAGATGAAGATTTACAAAAAAACTATCATGCAAAATTGTATTAATAATTAAAATTCGTTATTCGATATTTTAAACACAATTACTACAATGGGTATATATAATTTTTACACTTGTATTAATCGCCGATCAGTACAGGCGATGTAATTGGACCATTATCATTTATTATTGAACTTTCTTGTCGGTTCATAAAATACGCCACATCGACACTTGTTCTACCTACCGTAATTATTTTTAATTCTATAATTGGCGCGAAGCTACGATTGCAATATAATTATTATTCATTGAATACTGCTGCATAGAAAAGAAAAGTTAATATTAATAAATAAAACCTCCATATAATATTTATATAATATGTAATAATTTGGTAAATTAAGGGCGTCATATTTTCAGAAAGATACCATTAAGAGTTACCCATAATATACCATTATATTAGGTAACTTAAAGAATTGTTATTATATAATCATGTTTGATAATAATTAAAGATTAAGCACGGAGTACATCCTTATCCAATCGATCCGTCTACAGGATAATTTCGTAGTTGATATTGAAATGGCAGTCTTGCAGTATAATACAATGCCCAAGCGACCCCCGACATTAAGGGTCTTATCGCGGGAGTGCAAGTTAATAGAAAAGTTATGTTGAAATATTGTTTAGGAATTTAGTTGTCATTAGTAGTCATTGAAAGATGTGTGAAAAAAAAATATTATGGAAATTCTTGCAGCGTTTCTCTCCAGAACAGGTCACAGTAAAGAGTTCATGAAGCGTTAGTACTGTATATTTTTTAAAAATCGTGTTTAAAAATTGTTTAAAGATTAAAATCAACTAGGGCATTCTGGGCGACGTAGTAATTTTCAAGTAATTAAGTAAAATTAAGTTGTCTACATGACGTCCCAAGTCGTCTCAGCAGCTGCATATAAATGTAGTCCAACCACAATTATTTACTATTCAATAATTTCTGAAAGTAATATTAACTTACAGTTATGAGAACAATTAAAATAATAATTTAACAACTACAAACGCGTATTTATAGTAAATAGCAGCGATAATAAAGCAAAAGATAAGTGGACGCAATGATATTGTTAGATTTTTCTTATTTTTAATTATTATAAATGAATGCTTATCTACAATTCCGTCTGGTGGTAAATACATGCTGTATAAGACGGTGAGCGTACTGCCATAGTAAAAGTTGTTCATTTTTTCCTGAAGACTCGCACGACACAAGTTTTTGGGAACACGAAAGCTGGTAAGTTATTCTATTACGCATGACGAATGATGAAGTGATTCTTACGTCCTAGCGAGCGGGATCTTCAAGACAAAAAAATGGATAAAGATGGATACCCGTGCGTGTCAATTATATCATTTGATGGAGAAACGGGGTTAAGGGGGATTAATTTATGCGGATCCTATGCACTCTCTCCAAAATAGGACATCGATGTGTTAGTTACTCTGCAGCTTTGAAGGTTAGTCTCAACCAGATCTGGATCATCGATGAGCTTGTTCGCATGGCTTTCCATGAATCCAAAATATAAAGGTCGCATTTGGTTACATCTGCCCAAATGTGAGATCTATATTGGTGAGACGGCTGAAATCTAGCTTTATACAAGATTAAGAGTTGACCTCTTTGTACTTTAGTGGCATTGAATTTCGAGGAGTTGCTTTGTTCCATTCGGACACAACTTGATGTGAGAGATTTACATCTTCCACTATGACTTCTCTATTAGATTGAATTCCCTGTCTCCTCCAAAACTCTGCAGGTGTCTTTTTACCTTTGTGCTACCGTCTCGGCAAATATAGAAATCGAATATGCAAAATTAAAGTGACGTAAAGAACAGACTCTTGTTGAACTCTGGAATTTGCAGCCATTCATTGCGATAAATAGCTATCGACTAAGAATTGCAAGCCCAATGCTTTGAAAGTTGATCTCCCAAACTTGGGAAGACAAATTGTACCTTTAATATGTAAAAGGTGCCTAATCTAAGGATTACCATATAAATGCGTAATACAAGTTAATTGTCACTTGCTTCGGTTAAGGAAAACATTGTGAGAAAATTTTAAAACCTGGGAGGTCTCCAAAATGGTCTCAAAGTCGCCAAACCTATCAATCTACAAATATTTCGCCATTGTGGTGGACTATGGTTGGTAACTCTCACATTCTGAGAGGAGATCGGAGCCCGGCAGTGAGACAAATGTGGGTTGCAATTATAATATTTTAATTAACAATCCACTAGCCCAAAGACGTTGCAATTTGTAGCTGGTCTCTCTAAGTTTAACTAATTTCTGCAGGTCCTCAGCCTATACTATGAATACAATACGCAAGTTTGGTCTGGAGTACTGCGACTTGCCGACGATGTTATGGAATGTGACGATCCTGTGGCGACCTCTAACGTTAAATATCGATAAACAATGTACAAAACGTATGTATCTCCTGGCTTCGCATCGCCGTAATACGTTACAGCATTTCTTTATATTTTGATCTTTACTTAAGGAAAGAGCAATGGGTACTTGTTATTTTATTTTGAGTGCATACTTGTCACTATGCAGAATCATCACTTAGTTTAAATTTAATTGTTGTATTAAGCATTATTACTAAACTTAACATATCTCCACGTATATTTTAAGGTATTCCAAAGATCTTCTACATATTAGGAATCATAATATCACTAAGCTGTTTCTATGTTTACGTGATATCCATGGTTTGGTTCGTCTTCGTCAAATGTCGAGAGACAGGAGACATCGTTGCTGCTATGGTGGTGTTCTCCCTCGGCGTTGCCAGTCAGATCGGCACCTTCAAGCTGTTCATTATGTTTCTTAACAAGTAAGACTCGCTTGTGATGTTTGCATTGGTGAAAACTATTAAAAACCTGAACGTCTTTAATCTCTCTTTAAAATATGTTATTACTTTATATTGTTTGAATTTTAAATGGTTATTGCAGAATGCAAGCTGAAATTTAAAAAGTTATTACAGCCTCATAAATGATCTCATTAATTTGTTTATTTTATCTCCAGGCAAAAAATAAAGGATCTAGTTGAAGCATATTATAAATGCTATTCAATCCAAACTCCCAGAAGTCGTTTTACTCAAAACATCCAAAAAACGCTTCGTATAGTAAAGAAACGTGCTATAACGTTTTGGTTGGTTATAGTCTTTAACGGAATCATTTACTGGGCCAAGCCGATTATAATGCCGGGACGACATTTAATGGAGGACTCCTTCATTTACTACGGTGAGTTAGTTATTATAGGAGATAATTATTGCAAAACAAATTTGATGTGTCATCAAACAGTGAGATATTTAATTGTGGTTTATATAATTAGTAATAGTTTAACTTTTTCATTGTTATTTCAGTACGTCTATTAATAAACGATAATAAATAAAGTTTTGATCTTTAACAGGTCTAGAACCAATGTTTGAATCCCCTAACTATGAAATAGCCATGTGTGTCACTACATTCGGAATACTATTCACGGTATATTTACCAGCAAACATAACAGCTCTCCTCATAGTGATAACTGGTTATACAGAAGCTGTAATGCTTGCCTTGAGTGAACAGATACGGTGTCTTTGGGAAGACGCAGAAACAGAAGCAAAAACAACAACAGTACTAATTGTAAATGAAGTAAAATATCAAGATATAATAAATGAATACGTTTACAGAGAGTTGAGAGAGATAGTTAAAATACATACTATGAATATTGATCTTGTGCAACAAACTGAAAATATCTTCAGAGGCGCAATAGCTACGGAGTTCATATTGCTGACAATTGCTCTCGTGGCTGAATTACTTGGTGGTTTGGAAAATACATATATAGAGATGCCGTTTGCTTTGATGCAAGTTGCGATGGACTGTTTAGTAGGTCAGAGGTTGATGGAGGCCAGTATAGTATTTGAAAATGCTGTGTACGACTCGAAATGGGAAAACTTTAACAATGCTAACATGAGAACGGTTTTGCTTATGTTACAAAATTCTCAAAAAACACTGACTTTATCCGCTGGAGGCGTGACCATGTTGAGTTTCACGAGTCTGACGTTTGTGTTGAAATCAATATATTCCACTTATACAGCGCTTCGTTCCACTATGAATTAGACTAAAACTTGTTAGTAGTGAACCAAATTAAGATAATCTTTAAATTTTCATTTGATGGAAACGTAAAGTTCAGATTTAGTCTTTCGTCAGGAATATATCAAATTAGTGTTAATGGTTCAAGGATTATGAATTTACCAATTTCCACAATATTCACGACTAATTTTTGTAGTGTACTATTAGTATTCAGATAGTATTAAAATACAGTTATGATAACAATTAAAGTAACAGCTAAAAAAAAATAAAAACACGCTTTTGTACTGATAAACTTGTGCGATAAAGTATTGTATTAAACTAACTAAAGCAAAGATAGCCTAATGGTTCAAACGTTAGTCAATCGAACGCTGGGGATTAACTTCGTAACCTGCACCTTTACTTTTCAGAAGTAATTGCGTATTACACATTAAATATCACTTGCTTTCGCGAATATAAAAATCCTGAGAGAGGTGTCTGGCGAAATAGTTGGATTTAGTGTGAAAAACTTACGATAGTTCGTATATTTATAACTAGTTTAAAACGAAAACTATCACTGCTATAGTAGGTTGAACTAGTTAAAGAAATTATCTATTTACTTATAATTAAAAATACCTACACTAAGCGTGACTAGTTTTTTCATCCATAAGGGGTTAAAATATTACAAAAATGTACACGTCTATAATTTTAAGTATTTTATTTACAACACGCTTGTTTTTTAAACAATATAAATAAAATTAATATTATAGGAGTTATATTATCGATATAAAAAAATGTGACAAAAAAAATTACGGTAGCAGTCAGCGATACGATCGTGGCACTAACAAAAATCATTGCTGAACCCAGACGAAATTGTGTCGGATCATTAGTCGTCAATAAAGTAATACAGTAACTATTTATTTATTTTATTTTTCTCCTAAATCCGACATATGGAAAATATAGCCATCACAAAGACAAGGAGATCCAAAAGACTTCTTAGTGTTATAAAATGATTTTGACGTACATAACAATATGCTGATAAGAATATTATCTGTTACTTACATGTATACACGTAAAATACTGGTTATATCAATGACATAACCACGGTTGACGGTCTTGTAGGCTAGTTGGCAGTGACCCTGCCTGCGAAGCGAGGGGTCCGGGGTTCGATTCCCGGCCGGGGCCGATATTTATGTGACAGATAAATATTTGTTCTCGGGTCATGGTTTCAGTGACGTGTTATGTGTGTTGGCCATGCCGCCCGCGACACAGGGAATCCTACTGCGGGGGTACGAGTGTGTTAGCGTTTAACGTCTTTGTTATTACACACTTTTATTTAACTCTCTGTCTGTTTATATGTGTGTATGTATATCTGGGCGGATTTTGTAACCGATATTTGAACCACTTCTTAATATCCAATCAGGATGAACATTTGTATAGTGACTCATTTCCGATTACAATACAATAATTTGGAACTGTTCACCTGATTTGTTGATGAAGCTGGAAGGTGGCCACAGAAACTTCAGAATAAAACGACACAACCCCATCGAGTGTGGATTCGTTTCATTAATATTGACGAATACTTTCATCCTATACAGTAACCAGGGTCAGAATCACTAAATAAAAGTGTTGTTTTTTAATATTTTTAAACTGTAAATATTTTTATTTTAAAGCCTGGAGCGACTATCCTTAATCCAGAATCAATCTGGAATTATTTTTACGTGTTCGTTGTTGGTGGCATTTACGAGCGACCGGCCAAGTAACGTTAGGGCATATAAAAAATATAGGTTTCTGATATGACTGGAGTTAACGATCAGATTGCAGACAGAATTATTGAAAAATTGATGTCACTAATACTAAAGTGTACACAATACCATCAAAATCGATTAAACAAACACTTACGACTTCACTGGAAACCCGCATTGTCAGGGGCATTAACAGAAACGCAGGACAGAGGATCGAACGTAAAGTAAAAAATATTTCAGTTAAGGCTATCTGTAAAATTAGTATCAAAAAATTTGGGTGGATAAAATGAAAGTTTTAGTTTTAATTCCGCTGTACCAATTAAAATAAATAATGTAGCTGGCCTTAATATTTATAAGGACGTATTAGATGCACAAAAGACTGAAGTTTATAAAACCGATGTTTTAGAGTTTTGCTGCGAAACTACATCTACTGCTGTTATTGCTGATGATCTTAATTCAGTTGATATCCTTTTAAAATATCTCCATTCTCTGAACGTAGTACGTTGTTAAATTTACAGTTTTTATAATAATCATGGACACGATACGCAAATTTGGTTTGAATTACTGCGATCTCCCTACGATGTTGTGGAATGTGACAGTCCTGTGGCGACCTATGACGCTAAATATCGACAAAAGGAGTACAAAACGTATGTATTTGGTACTAGATAGAAGTTATACACACTTGAAACTAAACTCGCCAATGTCCCACATGTTGCACAATATCGGTAAGATGGAGGTCTATTAAGAACAAGATCCTCTCTACCACCCAGTGAGGTCACGATCCTAGCTTTGGGGAATTGACTCAAGGAGGAGGAGGATGGTAGTTGTACAAATAAAACCTAGTTTTTAAGTAAAAAATAGTTCTTATATATACAGCGTAGTAAAGAGACTCTAAGTAACAGAAAACTTAAATTTTGCATGGGTAATTTAATTTAAAAGATCTTTATCACATCTAAAAAGCAGAATATAATCTAAACAAAAAATCAAGGTTCCTCCTCGACACGTAAAGTGGAGATAAATATTTTTTTATCATCAACACATGATATCTTTGAAAAGATTATTCAAGAATATTTCTTTTTGCGATGTGGTTTGCGATTTAGTCTACGAAGTATTAAGCTTTAAAACGCAATTTTTTTGTTACAGTCAAAAAAAATTACGAAGTTAGTTGTTATAATGCTTGTAATTATGATGAATTTTAAAATAATATTATATTGACTAATCATAGTTTGCAAGTAATAGTTGATCAAATTACAGATTCAGAACCCTACATTAGACGTAGTCCAAAACTTGGCCCGTTTTTTATGACGTAGTCTAAGACTGCTAGGTTCGACAAGAACTGTCCGTACAAAATAAATTCCAAACTTAGAATGGTTTTAAAATAATTGTTCATTTAGAGACTCCTCATAATCATAGACACTGCATTACTTTAATTAGTTGTCCCACCTACCTATCAAACAAGTGCCTATTAATACAATACATAACATATTTAATATATTTTCCAGGTATTCCAATGATCTTCTATATATTAGGAATAGTAATATTACTTAGCTGCCTCTACGTGTATGTGATATCAACGCTATGGTTCGTTTTCTTCAAATGTCGAGAAACAGGGGACGTGATTGCTGCTACGATCGTCTTCTCCCTTGGAGTTGCTTGTCAAATTAGCACTACCAAGCTGCTCTTTATGTATTTGAATAAGTATGTCAACATATTTAACGTTTGAGGCATCAACATTTGACGGTGTTCCCTCAGCACTTATTGTTTTTGTAATTTTTGCTTTCGAATGATCTTTGTTCTCATTTCAGGCAAAAAATAATGGATCTTGTGGAAGAGTATTTGACTTATAATTCAATTGAGATTCCTATAGGTCGTTTCGCTCGGAACATCCAAAAAACTCTGAGGATAGTGAAGAGACGTGCCATTACTTTTTGGCTGGTTATTATCTGTAACGGTATTGTCTATGCGGGTAAGCCCATCGTCATGCCTGGACGACATTTAAGTGAAGATTCGTTCATTTACTTCGGTAAGTTAATGAAGAAGAATATTTTTAGTAGATTTTAGATCAGTTTTATGTAGCATATACAAAATTTAGTGCAAGTATTCATCTCATATATTATTAAAATACTATAATACTAAAGTAAAGGAGATCCTTTTAAATTATATAAAGCTATTCACTAATTCATCCCATGTATAAAATCTGATTGTTTTTTTTTAATTCTTTACAGGTCTAGAACCAATGTATGAATCACCTAACTATGAAATAGCTATGTGCGTCACTACATTCGGAATACTACTGACCGTGTATTTACCTGCAAATATAACAGCGCTACTCATAGTAATAAGTGGATACACAGAGGCCCAAATGCTTGGTTTAAGTGAAGAGATTAAACATGTGTGGAAAGATGCAATACAATACAGTAAAACAAAATCAATAGTAATCATCGTGAATGATAAAATTAAATTAAATGAATACGTACAAAACGCATTGACGGAGATAGTAAAAAGACACACGATGAATATTAATCTTATTCGAAAAACAGAAGATATTTTCAAAGGTGCTATTGCAATGGAATTCGTATTACTTACAATAGCTCTTGTTGCTGATTTACTTGGAGGATTAGAAAATACTTATTTAGAAATGCCGTTTTCCCTAATGCAAGTCGCGATGGATTGTTTAGTAGGTCAGAGGTTGATGGATGCTAGTATTGTATTCGAAAACGCAATTTATGATTCTAAATGGGAGAATTTCAGTAATAAAAATATGAGAACTGTATTACTTATGTTACGAAACTCTCAAAAAATGTTGACGTTGTCTGCTGGCGGGGTTACCATGTTGAGTTTTGCAAGCTTGGCGTATGTTCTCAAATCAATATATTCGACGTACACAGCACTTCGCTCAACTTTAAAATAGGAGAAGATTGATTATTTTTGGTCTAGACCTGCTTCGTATGCTCTTATGTTCAATTACTTTGCACTTAAACTTATTGAGATGTCTATTGTTTGTTGTTGTAGAATAATAAAAACCAAACAAGAAAATTTGTATATTTTTTAATTAAAGATAGACATAATAAAACTATCACCTATAAATGTTATTAGAGAAATGTCGGCATGGAATAATGCGTCTGCAAGTATTAAGAACTTACATCAGTTAACGAATATTCGAGTATATCAGTTACTGCTGTCGAAGTTTAACTTGTAACAGTTCTTCATTAACAGTCCGTAGTGCAGTGTCTATTTTTAATTCTATTTCATCTACGTTTGCTGTAAACACCAGCTCTCTTACACAATATGCTATCATTGTTTTCATTATTGGCATCGCGTATTTTTTACCTGCAAAGAACAACTACATAAATACTAATTTTTTTGTTTGTTACTTGTTTACGACGGTTCGGCTACTTGTTTGTAAAAAATTGTAAAAAAAATACGGTTGTTTTTTTCTTGTTTGTTTTGAAGATATATTATAGAGCACCAACTATTTTATCGAAAGCTTGCTGTTTCTATGTGCCTACCAGCTGGATAATAACTGAAAACCTACCTATACAAGCCCTCTTTCCAGTGCTAAAAGATATCATAGATGAAATGTCATCGGATTGAAAACGTTCCGGCCGGAATTCTTCGGCATCTGGACCCCAGTATTGCTTAGAACGTCCCACGCCAAAAATATTAATGTAACAGTTAATTCCTTTTGGAACTGTACACGATTCTGAAAATTTAAAAATTTATTTCAAGTCTTAATAATATCCAAATTATTCAATAAATATGTGAATTAGTCAAGGTGTTTGTGGTTAATTCAACTTTTCTTCGTGGTGTACACTTTTGAACAGACGATGAGGCAGTCGGAAGCCGCTATGCTCTGAAATTTTCTGCTTTATTGCGAGTGTATTTCTGCACAATGTTGAATGGGCGATGTCGGGATATTTTAAAAATCCAATTTATGTTATTTTGAAAATTTTCGTGTTGTTAACTCACTCAACTGTAGGTCTTTATCTGCAACTCGGAACACACCGGGTCCTGGCGGGTACAGCCTCAACGTTTCATTTATCACAGCTTCGCAATATGTCATACGAGGCAAGTCTTCAGTCCTTACTTCACGATTGTTGTCGCCGAAAATGGCTTTCATTCTGATGGAGAAAGGTAAATTGACGTTTCCTATAAAACTTCTAGAAATATTCTGTGTTACATGTTATTAATGAGGTGCAACGGATTGAGACTTTCTTTGTGTAGAATTCTAAGAGATAAATATTTATTTTTAACAAAATGAATGAACAAAAGGATACAATGAGTGGATTTATTATATCAATTTATTGGAATCAATGCACAAAATCCAACTTTTCCTTTGTTTGTTTGTTTACCTGTATATTTTATAGTGATATTCTCACACATTATGTCATTGCTATTTTCAAAGTTCTCATTCAGTGTATTCCTTTTGAGATATAAGTATTTTAATTAAATAAAGATTTTGTTTATCCAGTCGATTCAATTAGTTGAATTCAGTGAAGGCAACTTACTCTGCATGCAACTTATCCTGGACCTCAGGATAACAACCGATCATCAGCAGAACGTAAAACATAGAGGTCGCCACGGTTTCCTGTCCAGCCAATATGATAGTGTCGACCTCATCCTTCACTTGCTCCATAGTAAATGTTGGGTCTTTCTTATTTACTTCAAGAAGAATATCTAAGTATGATTTAAAGTCCTTTTCGGTGTTTTCTGCGTATAAAATAATTTATTTATAACCGTTAATATCACAATTTGAACATTTTTAAATATAATCCATGACAATAAAACACGCGCTGGTAATATATAGTTTTTCGATATACTCACCAGAATTAATTTCGTGTGACTCATTATTTCCCTTAGAATCCAGACGTTGTTGTTTTAGTTTGATCGCCTAAAAGTATGTTATTGTATAAAGTTAAACTATAATTAAATACAATTACAGCTGCTTTGTAATTCCTGAATAATAATTGAATTATAAGAAATAATCCCATCATTGAGTCCTTGACGATCTCCTCTACATGTGGTTTAGATTGCTCATCAATAAATTAAACAACATTGTTATTATATTTTAATTTTCTGCATAATTCAAGTAAATACCGATTTTAAAATATAAAATGAAACATGCTTTAATTATTTTTTTGTACATTACAAGTATTATATTCACTTAACTTATCTTAATATAATTTTTTTATTACTGTGTCCTTGACCGTAAAAAACTTTGATTTAGAGATAAAATTTACGTAAATTCAAGTAGGCGTGACGATTACTTATAAAAGAAAATCTAACAAATTTTTCCTACTTGTTCAATTACTTGTGTTTAACAGATGAAAATGCATATCAATAAACTCATTTAATTAGATAGATTATAGAAAAATACTGTTTATGATCTAATGTTTTAAATAAGATGTGTCAGTAGTGTCATATATAATCAAGGGAAACCAGCTAAGTGTAGCAATACCATTAACGTGTACATGAAGATTGTACTTACTGTTCTAGAAACATGATGTAACTTTGCCACAGTCTTTGTCATCTCTCTACCATAAGGTGAAAGTCTAAACAATAAATCTGAGTGCAAGAAGATGTTAAATCCCCTTATGTGAATTAATTCTAATGTTCTCACAAACGCCGCGTAGTACTCTGTGGTAACGATGCTTTCTGATATTTTAGGTACTCCCAGGGCTATTTCTGAAAAATAATTCCAAAAATGTAATTTTAAAGCAAATTCGGTAGGAGAGAGTTTGGCACAAATATATCTGTAAGTTTTCGGTTCTGTAGATTATAGCTAGAGAAATATATTTATTTCTCCTGATTTTATGACAGTTTGGATAAAATCTAAATCATATTTACGACAGATGGCTTCCAGTGTGCGCTCGGCTAAATATTTTTTCACTACATCAAAAGGTCCTCTTCCCGCTTCCGTCTTCAAACCCTCGACTAATTTCTGGGCTTGTGTATTGAATACGTTTTGGTAGCTACCAACTGTTTTTCCGGTTAATGTCCCTGCTAGTCTCTTTATATTATGTTTCCAATTAGTAGCTGCAAAAAACTGATACGTCATATTATTAAGTCTTAGTTTTGAGTGATTTTAGCTATTTGTGATCATAGCTACTTCGAAAAGCATATCGAAGATGTAAATAGCAATATTTTTAAGCACGATTTATTTTATTTAGTGTGACTGCTACTCAAAAGCAGGGTATCTGATGGTAATACATCATATATAGATCATCAGTGAGAGTTGCTATCCGGTCAGCTATCGTGGTTCCTAAGAACCACATCGGTACTTCCCGAAATTGCCTGAGATAAAAACTTAATCCCAATTTGCGTATGTTTCCAAGAACTGATGTTTTCCTCTCGTTCACCTTCGTTAAATAAATTGCAAAATGACCTGATGTTGTGAAAATTCCATCCCCAAGCCAGGGCCGAGCAAAATTGTAGTAGTACGGTTTCTCAACAAACTCATTAGTTACGGCTTTTATGTCATCCAGATCGTTGAGCACTGAAACAAGTTTATTTCAAATATAGTTTCGAAAAAGAATAAAAAAAGTTTAATAATCTGATTGATGTGAAAAATATTTTTTAAATAACAAAGAGTTTAAAATATTTTAGCAATATAGTATTTTTATGTAAAGAACCGACACACGGGTGAATGGGTTAAATCATTTAAAGTAACGTCACCCGTGGGTACAATAGCATCATTGATGCATTATTGACTAAGAAGGAAAAGAGGTAAAGAAAGAAAAAACTGACTGTCAAAATCCCCAGCTAGAACACTAGTCATCCGTTGGATGTAAAGTTAAGTAAAGTTTCAATACTAAATGAAACCCAATGACAGTTGTCTAACAAAACCTTTCTCAAAGTGGGCGATAACACCCCCTTGTGGACTCTGCAGGCCTAAGGTTAAAGACCCAGAAAAAAATGAGGGCGTTGTGTAGAGGCTTAGGGGGTGATCTGTAATTTCATCTAGCAAGGTCGACTGAGCTACAACTTGTGGATATCAACGAATATTAATTAAAAGATTGATCAAACTAGCTAGGTTCGATATATCTGTCCTGTTTTATTGAATAAATAAAATAAATCATGAAAATTGGTCGCTCCGTTTTGAAATGAAGTAGACACAAACAAACAAATAAAGGCAACAGACATAATATTGTATTTTAATAGTTACCGGTATTTCTAGATAATTTCCGCTAGAGCTCACAGTAATTCATTTAATTTGAAGTTATACTGGTTTTTAAGTAGGTGAAAAAATAGGGGCGTTTAAAAAAATATTCTCAAAGTGGGCTGTAGACAAAATAAGTTTTGGAACCCCTGGTCTAACAGGAATGCTCTACGATTGTAAGACATACTTACTTAAACAGCTGTGTATCCCGCACCACAGCATAAACGGCAGCTGTCTTTCTTCAGATATCTTTGTTATTTCCCGGATTCGATTCAATATTTCTAAAATAAAAGTTTGCATTTTATATCACACAGTATTTATGGATCTTGAAAATGTTTTGTTATTGATTAAAAAAAATGTAGTTCAATCGTTTTCAGAAGTAATGATGTGGTCGAACGAATTAAAAGTCATGAAAATCTAGAAAACAGGCTAAAAACTGTTAGTAAAACGTTGAGGTTACGTGATAGATAATAAAAGTTAAATTATGTATAAAAATAAACTACGATTAATATTCAAAAATGATTAAATAGTTTTTTTTTACTTACAATCGATATTTTTACATCAAATAAGGTTGAGAAAGAAAATGGAGTTCAAGAAACTTTGAAAAATAACGTGATAGGACCAGATTCAGCTGTTAAAAAATCAGTCGCTAATTTTCTATGACTTATGTAAATAGCTGAAAAATAAGCAAGAAACTTATCCGATACTAAATTGTCGTTGTTAATTAACTGATACAAAAAAAAATGCCAATGATATTGAAGTAGAACTAATTGGTTCGGAGTATTAGGTTCTCGAATCTACACTTACTTCGGCCGTCCCCAAAGAAATAATGTGCGCTGCCTATCAGAGGCAGCTCTGGATACGTCGGGAGATGCTTGAGACACTGGCGAGCGTGACTGGTCCGCCGGAGTACCATGTATCCAAATACCACGACCAAGCAAGCTAAGGAGACTATTAACAGCATCTAAAAATTTGGAAGAGATTTAGACAAATATACACGACTTAAGAAGGGGTTACACGAGTAATTTATAGCAATCGTCTTCAACAAGATATTTCCATTATATTAGAATTCCATTCCAACGTTACTGATAGAATAGGTTCCGATAATTAGTAGATTAGTAGTCATTCTGGTAAAGACCAGAATCCACCAAGTCCACCAAGCTGGCCAAGTGCGGATTGGCAGACTTCACACACCTTCAAGAACATTATGGTGAGCTCTCAGGTGTGCAGGTTTCCTCACGATGTTTTCCTTCACCGAAGCAAGTGATAATTAACTAGCAATACGCGCATAAATTTTGAAAATTAGAGGTGCGTGCAGGTTTTGATCTCACGCCCCCACGTTGGGGGAACCAACATTGGAACCACTAGGCCATCACTGCTTGTAATTTACTTGAAATTTTATTTACGTACCTTATTTTACCAATTGAGATTTCAGTATAAAATTGCGTTATTATTGTGACTACTTTAGATACGACTTTTGTTGAGTGGAAGAAATAAGAAAATCTTAAATAACATTGTATTTCAGCCTTTATATAGGCGATGTCTACTACCACGTGTACATTCGCGTGAACTAATTATTCCTCACAGTTTATAAAATCGTACATTATATATTTTTTTTCCTTACTTAAATGTAAACAATGTTTAATGCGTAGATTTTGTTTATTATAATTATATAACGTGTAGATGTATGTATAGATGTACTCTTTCAAGGCAAAGAGTAATATCCCATATGTTGAAGGTTTTTGCGTTACTGTTGTAAACATATGAATTTGTATGAGGATTATCTTCTTTAAAAAAAGTGCTATACGTAATTAAGATAAAATCACATTGTTAGATGTGTGTAGGTACTCTTAAAACTAAAAAGGTCAGTAGAACCTAATATTCCTCTAGTAATATTATAATATTGCGCATCACAGTGAATATGTTTGGCTATGGTCGCATTTTGATTTCTCTAATAGTTTGGCTGATCCCTTGATGCTCCACATCTGGACTTTCAGAACATAATTTTCTGTAACGTTTGCTACAGCAATAATTAAAATTGTCGCTCTATTTATAATAGACATGTTTTATATTCTTTACATAAAAAATATTGATTTGTCAAAAAGTTCACTATTCACCCTCTTAATGGACTCTACGATTTTCAGGACAAATATAAGCCTACATCTCCATGAGAAATTTCATCTAAATCGGTCGAATCAAATTAAGCGTGAAAGAGCGACCAGGGAACACTATACAGGGTTACTGGTAATTCGACCTTTTCCTGCTAAAGGGTTGCAGACCAGGTCAATTGCGATGTATTTGACCATATAATACCCTATCCGAAAATTAACTGTTTTCGAGATATTTTGAATTTCCTATTTTTTGGTAAAAACTACAGATAAACAACTTTAGACCCGATTTAAAAAAAAAGTACCCAGGCTATCATTTTTTTCTTATTCCCCTAATTACTGGATATACTGGTTCTTAATATCCAAGTTATAAATTCAGGGTACTATTGAACTCAATCTATCATGTCCATTGGAAGCAAACTAAGTAACATTTCAACAAAAATCATTTTTTTGCATTATCATAAAATTTACTTTATAGAGTATTCTGATTATAACATATTACATATAAAAAAAGTTATTGTTTTTCCTTTAGACAAAAAGCTATAGCTATTTTTGTAAAAAAAACACTAAATTACGATTTTATCGAAAGTTGAAAATTGTTAGTTACTTAATTTTTCTTCTACGTGGACGATATCATTATGTATTATATAAAAATCGTACATAACAGCCACATTCATCGGTAAGTCTTTGACATAATTCAGCTTACGGATAATACTATAGCCGATGTTTACTATTTCCCGGCTGTGTTGCACAATTTAGTTACATAAAATCGAGTATCGTAAAAGGAAAATGACAATCTCAAACCAGGAATTAATACACGGCTAGCATAATAGTGGCAGTTGACAGCAATAAAAAACATTACGGCGTTTACTTTTTAATTTAATAGGTTAATAATTTAGAAAACTACTTCCACGCTTTTATGGAACAAAAATGTTGTAACTGCTGTTCACAATCAAGGAGTTTTCTCGTCTGGAGCCATTCCTAAGTGAAGATACCAAGTCTGGTTTATATATTTGTCACAAAGATGCATAGACATCTCATAAAGGCTGTGTATCAAATGTCACTTTATAGGATAAGTATTAGTTATAATCCAACTACCAAAATTTAACCAATCAAACATATCAACAAATAAAAAGTTCACAAACATCGCAAGTTAAATAAAGGTTTTTAAAAAAAGAATGAATAATCCTTATTGCGGAAATGGAAATAATGCAACATGGCATTAAATTACCCGGACGTGACGTCACGGTTGCGAGGAGCGAAGGCGTGTAATGGAGGGGGATATCGATCGGCCTTGAAACGGCAAGGACGTCGCACCCCTGCGGTGGCGGACTCGTGTTACGAATGGGTGCGGTGCATTTCATTTCTGTTGCTCTAGTACCTACTTTCTAATTCTAATTGAATTCAAAGAAAGTTCTTTAGCTTATTTGGTTTTGTATCGAATGTTAGACTTTCAATACTAGCTTATTCAGGATCTAGAACTAAATAGATGAATAAAATGTTCTCGACGCAATCATGGGTTTGCTTAATTAGTTGGAGTACTTTAACCAGTAGTTATTTAATAATTAAGTACAGTACATAAAAAATACTCAAATTAGAACATAACATTGTGTCTATTCGAAACCCTTCGGTCATATTTGTAAAAGTATTTGGCCTAAGACATGTGAAATATAGAACTTTTTTTTTATTTGAATAAAAAAATCTATAATCCATATATTTTTGCCAAAAAAATAATAGAACCATATGACAAGAAAATGATTACTACTGTTATCTATTTTGTTTTAATTGAACACCCAAATCTTTAAATTAAATTTTAGTCACGTGTGAATTAAAAAAAAAATCCATTCGAAAAAAAATTGTGTAAAACGTATGTAACCAGCAGCGCATTACTGAAAACAATATTACAATTTCCCCACTGTTCAATTCAATTTGTAAATATGTAGCAACTAAGGTCGCATTCGGCTAATTTGATATCTGTCAAGTACAATGATATTTCAACGTATTCAAATTTCGCCCATTGCGCTAACCCACCTTAAGAAATACGATTGTATTCGTACATTCGAAAACGAAACAAAACTGTAACTAATTGGATCATTGTTAGTCTTACAGGTACCTATTTAATTTGTTGTATTTCTTTATATAACACGGAAGAAGACAATTGAACGCTTTTCTACACTTTCGCCTACCACAGATTAATTATCTTAAAATCGACTAAACAAGTAATTTTAACATATTAAAACTATTCATTCATTCAATCATTAATGTCTCGATTTCTGTTGTATGAATAGAACAAATTTAAATGAATTGTAAATCAAATAAAATTAAATATTTTTATCTCGTGATATTTGGTGGTTTTGATGTGATATTTTAATTTGTATTTATTATCTGTGACATGCAAATAATAAACAGTTTATTTTATCTTACTTATATTTGATTTAATATACATATAAAATAAGACATGATTATTCTTGAAGATTATTCTGAAACTAAAGGTAAATTGGATATATTTTTTTTGTTTTAGATCAGTCAAAAAAAAGACTAAATTGCCTTTTATTTAAAAAGTACATTCCGCCTTACGCTCGAAGTGCGATCGTAATTCCTATTGTCAAACCATAAACAAAAGAGTATATGAGTGCATATATTAAACGTCAATGTATCGAATTACTACCACTAGTATAGTATATTAGGTAGTGTGCATAATGTTTATTTTTATTAATTTTATAAGTTTCAAATGCATACTATATAAAAATATTAACTTTTTGCACACATTTATCATATAAACTTTAACTGTGCAAAATTTGGTACCCCTCCGTTGGTGTGATTTCCGTGAAAAGGAGTACAAAATTATTCTTCACGTATTAATATATTTAACTGTAGTATTGTGATTAATCACAATATAAAGCTTAACAAATTGAAGGGCTTGCCACGTCGACATCAGACATTAATATCTCCACGTTCAACAATGCGCTGACCGCCCGAAGGCTGCAATTGTTTACACAATTCAAGTTTTATTTTATTTTTACTGCAAGATAACTAAATTACATATTCTTCTAACACAATAGTCAAGCTTCAATCTTCGGAACTCTTAAAACGACTTAGGACAGGAATTGGAACTTCCACCTGTTGCTATACATATCGAATAAATACGCGATAATTTTAAATATATTGCAAGAATATATAGACAATAGTTATTAATTGGAATGGAACTATATATTTTCAAACAAATAATGCATGCACCCACACTATAACAGTTTTATTTTATTAGTTGTTTATTTAGATAACCTTTGTAAAATATGTACCAATTGTACCACAGCAAATTCCAAAACAGTGTTACCATGATCCAAATTGTAACGCAACTGCCATGATGTATGTCTTCACGATGATATGTTTATTTCATCGTGGGGTGAAATCATTTTATTATAATACTCGTACTCGAGATAAACGGAACATATCAGTATAAAAAGTATGAACCTATTACAATAGCAAACACTAGTCGTATTAGAGATGTGCCGCATGTGAGCTTAATCGAATACGAATATTCGGTCCAAAATGTATTCTTATAGTAGGAATAAAACGAATAATTCAGGAATAAAAAACATACAATTTTCATAGCTAAAAAGATAAAAGAAAAATTAAATTGAGGTAATAAATTATATATTAATAACCTATTTATTGTGTTTCGGCTACGGGTAGCAACAGCGGCCTTACAATATAAATTTTATTGCCATATTATAAAATGAGTTAAGAAAAGATCTATTTTATTACCTATCCATAAATAATGCAGTCGACAGATCTCATGGTAACCGTTCTAGGAAACTTACAGGTAGGTATGCGAATGCGCACTCCGGTATGCGGACAGGTTGAATAGAAAAACAAAAAAAAAACATTTACCTTTGTCCGCTGGTATTTTTTTTCGGAAGCGGTACCCATGGGAGACGTTTTTTATTTTATTGACGCGGTATAAAAAGGAATTTTATTTAAATCAAATCTATTCGGCGGATCAAATATGCCGAAGCCAATAGCTTATGGAATTTTGTTCAAGTTAAACACAAATAAACCGGGTAAGTTCGGTGAAATTCCTGGATTCTGTTTAAAAATCAAAATAGAAACTTCTATTTCAAATATAGAATAATATTTTTTTTTATTTAATTTAAGCACGTTCCGTTCAATGAAAGTATTAGTTTTAGACTTTGCATTGTCGTCTAGCGTGAACTGCAATTATTGAATTGCAACCTTAGTTATAATTGCATATGTTCTTAAAACAAACATTATTAATTCTCTACTACATTACTCTTAATTTTAAATTATATATTTTTATACATTGCAACATTTATTATCATCTTGTCCATAAACAATATGTGGTCTCTTGACATCCGAGTCATTGTACGTGTATCTACCGAGACAAATTACTGGATAAAAATAAAAACTTGACGTAATGCAAGACACTCATACAAAAAATAACCGAACAAGCATCGACTTAAATTATCATTGAAAACTTATAACGGCCACTACTAACTCGTACGGTACGAGAATGCGTATACACAGCGAACAATTGCTGATCAGTTCAATGTTAATCACGATTCATTTTACCAAAAAAAACACAGAGATCCATTCATTCATTCATCTTCCGGGACTGAGACCCGTTTCACACGCATCATGGCGGTGAAAACTCGGATACCCTGACAGAACAATAAGCGCCGCATGTATATCGCTTCGCAAAAACCGCCGTAGAAAGACGAGAGATAGTAAAAATCACCACGTTACCTTTGTTCTTGCGATACACGAGCCGTAAAAGTCATTAAGCTGTTTAATTGTATGCAGAGAAAAAGTACGCGCATCGAATTGATCCGCTTTATAACGCGTTAGATGACACATCACTACACTTAGCTTGTGTTGTGGATGTTGTGATGAGAACAAGGTTCAATTAAGTAGTATTTTTTTTATTCAACTCATTATTGTTTCAACCAGTGTCAGCAAAATTAAATAGTATTGACTTTTTTTATTTAACTAAATAAAAAACATTATACGCGTTATGAGCTTGTATTCATAGGTACCTACTTAATTCCATAGTTTCTTATATAACACTTAACGACATTATAATTACGAGACTTAAAAATTATAACTTTAATATGTTTTAAGAAGCTTTTATTTTACTTGCAATGTTTGTTAGTTTGTTCTTATGTTTGTATTTCTACAATCTTAAAATCAGAATTTGAAATACTTCCTCTTCTTCTACGAAGCTGAAATGTTATAAATTACGTCAGTTCCGATGTCAATACATTTTATGGTTAACATAATCTGGTACCTAAGTGTAGCTTAGAATCAGCTTCAGACAAGAGGCATGAAATTTAATGCAAAAGCGTATTTTTTAGGTTTTTAAACTTACTGCTCATTTATCAGAAATACTAGTCGAGATCGGGAAAGCGCACTAACTCAGTGAGCCTATTCACCGGTCCCTTGAATTCACTCACACTCTAGTCGACCAGAGACAAAGGAGGAGAGAAAGCACTTTGTCCTTACGGAAGAAGGAACAAAAGGATAGTTGTCCTCGTTGACGTCCTATAGAGGAAAAGGGATGGGAGTATAATAAAGCCACTGCTGTGCACATCCTTACGTATTCTGTATAATATTGGAGCTGGTAACTAGCTAAAAGAAGGCTTGCCTATATTCGAGGCTTTCTTTAATGTATACAATATTAATACGATAAAATAAAAATATATAATTTCCCTGTTTTTAACATACACGTACGATTGTGAAAATTGTAGTTCCTCAGTATAAATACATACATAAATAACACTGCATAGTCATGTGGGGCTATACCCTACACTAGGATTCCATGAGACTTGGGTACCATGGACAACTGACAAATACAAGAAAAAACACACCCAGACTGAGAACAGGAATTTATACTCATCACTTAAATTTCTGCGTCACTAAGAAGCGAATTCAGAGCTCTTTGAATAGCGAACCGGTATGGCAAGCATAGCGCCACATGGATCACAATTATTCTATTTCCTTATTCAATCCAATTATAGACACAAATCTAAAATAACTTAACCAAAGAATGTGCAGTGTGACAATGTATCTTTGGATATCACAGGTTATGTAAGATAATATCGATTGAAAGCAGAGCCACAGACTGGAAGGGAAGAATGACGTTCCACGAGGCGCCAACTGATATGTTGCGTAACTTGCATAAGCCGCTAATCTGTTTAGAGGCAACGCTGCCGGCGGTACTGTTCTAAAAGGGGTGATTTGCTTTCAAATCAAAGTAATATATCATATAAACACGCCTTTATATGGCAAAAATGAGTAAATGCGTTACTTTACCGATGAGGAGTTCCCTAATCTATCGCTAAAACAATGCGTAAAATTTCAATATTTTAGGATAAGAGAAAACAGTTCGAATTCATCTTGCAAAAACGACCTTTAAAACATAATCTGTTATTTTTTGTTGAAATACTCGTATCATATCTCTTTTTATAAACGCTTCTTGGAACTCACAAACAGATACATATATCTAATACATTAACGTACTTTGTAAATAAGTATCCGATTAAACAAGTATCACGAATCAATTACTCAAATTCGAATTAGATACTTTCTCTTTTGATAATTTACTGGTTTTCATAAACATTCTAATAACTTAGATTAATGCATTCAGAGAGGACGCATTACCTACATCTCACAATTAAATTGCTGTGATAAGTTAAACACTATGTTATAAAGATAAGTTTCAAGTTTCATGTCAATATTCCAAAACGTGATGCAGGTATTCCAAAATCAATGTCATCTATTCATCAATTTTACGTCAACATCTTAATTGTGTCATACGTATTGTAATAAGAGTCATTATTTCCATACAGCATAGGTCAACGCTAAAGACCCTGAAATCGCTATGCCATAATTATAATTTAACTTCGCATCGATAATAATGATGACGTAGTTATATTATATATCCGAAACAAATGCTCACTAAGTACTTGCCTACCTATTGACGTTAATGATTGTAAATTATAATTAAATAAATATAAGCAGAGGAAAATAAATAGGTACTTCTAATGAAAGTTTTAATAAATATTATAGTTTAATTAAACAATCATTATATTTTTTATAAACATTTGATCTCCATCCAACTCAGATCTCAAAATAGTTTCTTTTTTCAAGTTGCAATTTAAAAGAATATAAAGTGAAATAGGTCGTTGAACGTTGCGTATAATGTATTAAATAATAAATTTGATGTCCTGCTGTGTTACTCAACTTATCTTATTCTCTGTTTTCAGGAAACTTATGTATAACCTGACTTGGAGCAGTTCCCGCGAACCTAATATTATGATGATCCAGATTGCATTCGAAAGGGTAACTCTTAATCTATGGCTCCGGATTTTATCAAGCCACGTGTTCAGAGCTGGTAAAGTATAATCAATAATAAAATAATTTAATGATATGATAAGTATTTTCACGTGCCTTAGAATTTTTAATAACTTAGACCTTACCTACATGCAATACAAGGCTGAACCTGGCAAAACAATATCTGTACAAATTAAGAAAAAAAAAATTCGCGCCCTTTTTCGATAATTTGAACATATGTTCTAAAATTAAAATCTAGTCTAGTAACTTGTCAGTTCCCTAATGAATTCTGTGACAGAAACGTAAGCGTGGAAGTTCAAGTTCTCTGCAAAAAGTTATACAATTTCACGGTCGAATAGTGACTAAAGGGTCACGACAAAAACAGTTATTTAGTTGAATATTGTTAACGCGAACCTAGCAAAAAAATATTTACCGCTAAAATGGAGGTGCTCAAGTAATTTGAAAGGAAATGATATCGTCATAAGATAATTTAAAATAATAGAACCTAAATTAAATATAATATAAATTATAAAACGAATGCGTTCAACCGAATTGGACATAATTCGCCTCTTTGCTTTTATAACGTGACAAGTTTGAAAACACCGTTTTTTTTCTAATGTTTTCAATTGGTATTTTTTTTAATAACTTTAATGTATTAGTTATCAAAATATTTTTACAATTTGACTTAGCTAAGTTTGTACATAATTAACAATAAAAGTAAAAAAAAATACACAATTAAGTAAAATATTTTTTGTAAGTTAAAAAATGCTCTACGGTAAAGTTGTGTTTTTTAAGATAACACATTATTGAAGCAAGGAAGCGATATGGGATTGGGTTCTAAATTATAAAAGAATATCTCTCATTACATGAAAAAAAACTGTAATGTGACCGTAAAAATAATTTTAGGTATTTCTTTTTCTAATAGGCGTATAGATCGTATTTGAACAAAAGTAGGTAAAGCAATTTGTATCCCTACGTCATACACCCCTAACATACTTCATAATATCTAACATCAAACATAACGTCATATTGTAAAAATTAATATTTCTTATCATAAGTAACGTATCTGGTAACGAACTCACCCGCTGACAACGACCATATTATGACCGTTGAAAATATATACATATTTTCAAACCATTCCCGCCTAGGTTTTTCGATCTTGGGTTCTACTCCCGAGCCAGACCCTTATACGACACAACTGTATTTTCGTCTCCATATTATAGTTAATATTTCTATGTTAAAAATTTACCAATATTAATTAATATCATATTGTCCGCTCGTATTACGTACTATTAATTAACATAAATAAATGTAAACGCTTAAACTCTGATAAGAGAATAGCATAATAAGTATGTAATATATTATTAATATTATAAAAAAATATGTCGGGTATTAACATTGATAACATCGGGACAGCCTAAGATACTAATACCAATCCCATGTCGACACCAGAGTGTCGTAGAAGATAACAGAAGTTAACCTCTTGCTTTTTGATAAGGTTTCTCGTAAGCATAATATTATCAATTATAATTTTATCTGTCTATCTATCAGCTTTTGAAAGTCCACTGCTGGACACAGGCCTCTCCTAATTCGCGCCAAACAGACCGGCCCTGAGCCTTCTGAATTCAGCAAATACCCGCTGTTTTCTTCAGGTCGTCCGTCCATATGGATGCAGGGCTACCTACATATTATAATTAATTTATCGATATTATTAAAATATTATATCAGTCTGTAAAGCTTCCCAGGGTGAAGCTTGTTAGTGTGTTCTTTCTTTCTTCTCTATTCTTTCTTATTATTCCTATGTTCATGAACGATGACTGTCACTCATCAGGCCACCTTTTCAATTGCTGCTTAATTATTAAAATACCCTTCAACTTAATGATATAGGAAGTGGACTTTACCGCTCATTAACCTGCACATAATATAGTGCTAGCGTTGACAGTTTTATCAGAATAGAATATACCTAACAGTGAAGGTATTACGTAACTATCTACCGTTCGTACCGGCAACGTTACCTATGATAGGAAGTTACTGTATTAGATGCTATCACGATTTATACATTGTTTTCAGAACCAAATCGAACTTACGCAAATTTAGTAGCGAAACGATAATGGCAAAGACAATAAATAAATTCGTACATTTATTAACAGCACGCTGATAAGCGTTATCACAAGGTCATTGTATACTTAATGATGTAATTAAAACATTTAAGCCAACAACTGAAAAACAGTGTTATACAAGACTGGTCAACTCGGGTCATAAGTGTCCTTGCTGAGTTTACTATGCAAATGGTCATAGGATAAACCTAGGTGAGCCTCTAAACCCAAAAATGTAATATTAGTAGATAATACATATTGAATTATTAAAATTTTTATCTATCTAATGAACTCGGCGATAATAAATTTGATCGTAAAATGGCGACGTGCCCGATAAGGAGGAGAAATCCGAGCAGGTCATTTACATGTTATAATATTTTTATTATTATTAATATGTTGAACCGTGTATGTAATTTCTTTTTTTTAAGAACATAGACAATAGCTATGGGGTCGCACCCTGAAATACACATTAAATTACCCGAAAAAAAATAATTGTTTGGTTTTTATCCAGATAAGTAAAAACCTTTATTAATTATAGAAACACAAGCAAATAAAAGATTAATTATATACAATTTCAAAAGAACGTTTCTTTATTAATACCTGTTTGGTTACGGTTATATTTATGTTCCTATTTAGGTATTGATTTTAAATAGTTAGGTATTTCTCGACCAGGTTATGGTCAGCTTATATTGACGAAAGATTGCATTTTAGAAGAATTGTTAACTTATTGTAGCTACTCTTAAACTTCATTTCACGTTCTGTGATTCACACCGCGAATAATGCATAGGAACAGATCATGTGAATGGTTGAGATAAAATACGTAGGTAACTAATTTATATTTGCTATTAAACGTATTTAGATACATTATTTCATTTTACTTAACCTACATACGCACAATAAGCGTGGCTAATATTTTGCTTTTAATTCCTTTTAACTTAATGTAGGTAGTTAAATAGGCAGATATATTGCAATAAATAGGTTCAGATTCAATATTTTTAGTTTCGTCGTTTACTTGAATGTCTCCTTCCAATTTTATAGATGTAAATCGTATCAACCTTGTCTGTTTGATAACAGGAGCCGATAAAGAGAGAAATGACGCTTACGTCGGTGATATTAGAATAGGTAGGTACTTATTCTATATTTCGGATTACGCTGATCAATCACCAGTGTCACCATACGGCAGAAATAGACACCTTATCATGCATTTGCGTACCTCTCAGATAACATTCCGAGAAAGTGGATGTATGAAATTTGAGGAATATCTGTAATTGTCTTATATTTTGTAACCTGGCGCCTGAGTAGGTATTATTTTATATGATAGTTCTGCAATTGAAAATTTTCGACTTACCTCCTGTATGCAGCAACGTGCTAGGGTGTACGGTGCCGTCCTTATGTATCAAAACATGCCACAATTCCGTTGCTAGGTAATAGGCGGTCCCTTCGTCGAGGCATTTCTGGAAGCACCGGGCGCCTTGGTAGAACAACGCCCAAGCGTGCTCCTCGCTTATGTTCGAGTTGAAAGCCTGAAGGATCTGCTGCAAACTCAAGCAGTCGGCCGCGTCCAGAGCAACCTCCGTCCCGCCGGCCGCCCCGGAGACCTCCTTGCGCATCATCGCGCTAGCCTACCGCGCCCGGACCACCGGACCCATCCTTGCATGTCACGAGCTCACAGCACTTCCACAACACTGCGACACCGGTTATCGTTTCACGAAATGCTTACGTCCAAATTCGAGCACAAAAATTTATCACGATAAATAAAATTCGCGAGACATAACAAATATGTGTTCTGTCATCGCTTCCCCCCCTAAACGTCACTGTCACTCTGTGTGTGGGTGGCGTTGAAATTTTTTCGTAATTGTCGGGTGGTTTTGCGTTGTTGTGATCGCGAGAGCGCGTGCGCGAAAGCGCGGCTTGCAAAGAGCAACACGTACGTTCTTATCGGCGGTGCGAGCCGGACTGGCGGTACACGGCTGGCCCCGCGAGCGGCCGCGACGGCCGGTGACCGGTCCGCTTGCAGACTCCCTGGCACATCTCGCGCCACCCCGGATGGCACTTCCTCCTTCCTTAACGTTTCCATATAAGGCTTATTGGACTCCCCCTTGACATGCAATTTATTTTTGAATTATAACAATCCTAACCCAGAAAGACCTACATACAATGCTACATAATTATGTTGTAGGAAAGGGAGGATATCGGGGAAATAGTGAATTCTCTAGGCCTAAAAGTAAACGTACTACGAAATCTCAGATATTGTC
This sequence comes from Calpodes ethlius, assembly GCA_018251375.1. NCBI lineage: Eukaryota > Metazoa > Arthropoda > Insecta > Lepidoptera > Hesperiidae > Calpodes > Calpodes ethlius. The sequence goes on from DWPA01000178.1 coordinate 28,228, forward strand.
GTATGGAAAGGTATAAGAAGAACTTACTTAACTTAATTTAGTTCGGGTTTTATACAACCCAACTATACTTTCTCGTGGCAAATCCTGCTAACTGTTCAGATTCAGCTATTTACTTATGTCCGTCGCTGTATCAAAGAACCCAAAAAAGGTCACTTACGATTAATATTATACGTTCATGATTTCCATGGCTGACGATAACCAGCCAGATGATCTGTTGGTTTTTCCGCTAATCAAGCGAATTGTATCGAAGTTGATATGAAATGAAATTTCGTCGTAATAAGTTATTACAAACACTTCGCCTACAGTGTTCGTGAGTCTATATACAGCTACTTGGGGTATGTTTACGGTTGCCAGACGGAAGGGAAGTTCAGGAATCTCGCATCTTATTTCATCTACCTTTTAAACCTGACCGTTCCGAAATCACATCAAATAGGTATATTATTTGTAATCATAACTCGTGTGGATTTTATTTGAAAATAACTTGATTTTTATATCCCGTTACTAAAATCAAGTAACTGGGTGTACCTTCTTAAAATCATTTTACAGGTGTAATTCAATTCCTATCCATTTATTTTCATGAACATATTTATATTTATTACTACTTCCTAAGATATCTTACTAATAGTAGTGTTGTCTCGGAGATGCTGAGCTTGTATCTGGCAACCTTAACTTAAGCGATAGGGCCGTCACTCGTTACAAGAATTGTTGATGTTTATGTAAACTTTTACGAATGATTATTTATTATGCGTTTGGCGCCCTTCCTACCTTATACAAAAAAACTGTTATATCCCTGGGCAAAAAGTACTAGTTTACAAAGAGGCATACAAAACCCAGGGTAGGATATCGCCCTGAAAGTCCTTCGATAGGCCCGTACCCACGAAAATCGAAAGTCCAAGTACCTATATTCAAAACCAGTTTCATAGGTACTCACATAAGTTCGTGATGAATAGCTATTTCCCTAAAAGATGGAATTATTGTAAGAAAACCAACATTTAAAGCGACAATACAAATAAACATGAAAATTATAAATACTTAGTATGATAAAAGTTATTAGATAGATATTTAACAATAAAATCGTGTTCTGTGTAGATAAGTATTATTCATTCGTGAATTTCCCAAAGCTCAGAATTCAAAGGAAATCTGCGCAGAAAGGTTCCGTTACTATCTGTGATGTGAATACACTATATGTATATAAATATACACTGACAATATTATAAACCCTGAGTTACATACTTTAGGGTTAGGATAGTTTATTTTTTTTTAGCGTAGCCGAAAATTTAGTGTAGTTTTATGATTATCAGGATCAAAACCCAAAAAAAAATTGCCGTCCCTTTTTTAAATTGTTGTGATATTAAAGTTACGATTTCAAATAAAAAATATATTATTCGTCATCATCATTATCTCAACTCATGATGGTGATCAGCTTCTGTGTATTAGGATGCATTGTGTGATATGTTGTATGATGAACGGATGCATTATGGAGTATTTATGATAGGGTCCCAATGACATTAAAAACATAATAAACAGAATGTCCCATAGGTAGTAGGACAAAGTTATATGGAGGTTGTTTCATGTAGGTTGACCTATCGAATGTCAAAATATGACCGTAGTAAAAATACTACTCTTCGTGAAGTTTCGACATATGTTGAACTTTTCGAAGATTTTCTCCTATTCTTTACTTTTTAAGATTTCGTAGTCGGAACGGAATCTTTATAATTGTTTGTCCTTTCGTCCGTTTGTTCTTCTCAGTACTTAAAAGGTAAGTTTAAAGATTTACGAAGACCATTATAAGAGTATGTACTCCAGGCTTAGCCGTTAGGTGATAAAAAACGTACAAATACTCTTACAATTTAAAGTAAATTACATACTCGTATTGTCAATCAACCATTGAAAGTACTTACCAGATAAAAAAAATAAGATTATCTACTTACTTACGAATCCAGCAATAAAAAGTAAGGTCAAATTTACGAGAAGTTAAGGTCTTAATATTGAAAAGGATCTTTTTTACTTCTGACAGCTTTTTTTCACTTTAGTTTGTCCTACTACCTACCTACCTACTTTTGTACAACTTGTGATTCATCCTGGATATATATGTATACATGGAAATGCAGCTCACTTGCCAGAGCTCAAGATGGGTCATTGAGCGAATGTGCATATCTTCGTAGTAACGTTAGGAAACTTTAAAGCCATGGGTGTACCCAACTTGTGGACCAGGACCAGAAATTTTTTTTCGGGGGGGGGGAATGAATTTTAATGAAACGATTATTAACCCCCCACCTCCTCCTTTTTGCGCCCCTTTACTTGGAACAAAACAAAAATATTTTTAATTTATTGATATATTTTAGTTTTACTGGAAAAGGTAAAAAAGGGTTATACTATGAAAGACAGATTGCGCGTGTAGAAATAACCCAGAATGCAACAGCCAAATAATAAATTATATTTTTATACGTATGTAATCACTCCTAGAAGTAGCCCCCGGATTATTATGAATTTTCAAAGTGTCTATCATAATTTCTCATCATTTCATAATCTTGACCTCTGCGATTTCTCGTATCGAACCTTTCTTTGATGTGACTGTAATATTTTTATGGAATTTTGAACAAGTTACCATAATTTAATACGCAAATAAAATTCCATATCTGTGCTATTTACAATTTAGGAGTTACTTTGGCTGGAGTTAAATCGGAGTTTAGTATATTATCAGGTCATGCTTAATTAAAAATTAATTTTCAATATGGCACCGTAGCCTAGTTGGTAGTGACTCTGCCTGCGAAGCGAGGGATCCTGGGTTCGATTCCCGACCGGAGCAGATACTTATATGATAGATACATATTTGTTCTCGTGTCATGGGTGTTAGTGACGTGTTATTTGTGTTGTCCATGCCACCCGCGATGGA
>DWPA01000179.1:0-31114 GCA_018251375.1 Calpodes ethlius
CACTAACTTATAAAGAGCCTATTCACTCTCCTTTGTCCTTTTTTCTAGCTATCTGTAATATATAAGTCTTAGATTTTCTGTCAACTGAGAGCGGGCGAGATTCGTAGAGTATTATATAGGTACATGTCTAAGTATGTATAATACAGTTTTGTTACATAATTGCAATTAGACCAATTTACGTGAAGTTACGCTAAATACACGTAACATAATTAGTTTAATTTGTTCCCTATTGTTGTCGTTGTTATTCGATTACAGTGAAATAAGTCACGGATATTATTATGACTCATATCAAAATCACGCGTTGATATCAAATCATGAATGTCTAAAGTGAAAATATGTTGCTAAGAAAATATTCGTATTTTATGTAAATAGCTGAAAAAGTTGCAGATAAGCCACGTGATAGATAACTAAGTCATCGTTAGTCATGAGCATCGGCAACACCAAAAGTCAATAATTACTAGCCAAAAAGAAAAGAAAACAATCAATAAAGATATGTTCATGATGACATACAAGTTAAGGTTTTCCTTCACATACCTTTGTAAAATAATGGGAACTTTTCAGCAGAGGAAAATTTCTTCATCTTATCTTTTACTAGAGAAAATACAATTTAAATCATATAACTTTGCAATGAGGTAAGTCCAAGATTCGAAATCGAGTCCCCTCACGCGGGAAAACGATCAAACAATTAAGGCTATCGCTTCCGTGTACATTAGCTCCATTATCTAATAAATTTCCATATCTTTCATGACACTGCCCACGCACCTAAACGTTATAAGTCATGTGACCTATTACATCTCACGAAAATAGGAAATAGACATGAATGAAGAGTCTGAGAATGCTGATGCATTGCATTTATTTATATATAAGACAATATATTACGCAATTTCTGGCCGTTCAGAATACTGACCCTATCTTCCAGGGAGTCGATAGAGGTATCGGGTTCTTCATTGGTTGGTGGTAGAGATTTGCATAAAGACTATAATTTATTAATATAATTACTAATACTTTTTGTAAAGCCAACCAGGTTAACTATCGCATAACGACTTATCACGTTTCGGCTGAGGACTCAAGTTTCCTTTGTTTTTTGTTTTTGGCTGATAATGATGCTTCAGGTTGCCATCAATCGTCCATGCAATGGTGGACCACCGTATCGGTTGTTTGTCGGTATTTACATAATAATACCTTTGTAGTTGACTAAGTAAAACTCATGTTCTAGCAATTTGGAAATATTTGGATAACCTTTTCTTTTTTTTTCATATGTAGTTTGATTCCAATGGTTTGTTCCGTTAGGTCGCTTGGTGCGATGCCCAGGTACGGGGTGAAAATAGAAAGTACTCAGGGTCAACTGGATACTTTAATACGTGAGATGCATCTCAGTGTCTCAGATAGTCGTTATGACGGAAAATAATATTTTTTATAAAAATATATCCAACTCGTCTATACGAGGTCATTGAAACCTCGTATACCTTCCTCTTAGTGCTATGTGCATTACATTTTTTTTTTACTTTTAAGTCGTAGTCAATGGTTACATATGTATGTATGTTATTACTGTTTACTGAAATATATATAATTAACTCTTTTTTAAATGTTATAGGTTTATTCGAAATATGAACTGTAATGGATTTCAAGCTGTAGATAGAATATTTTCCAAAATAATGTAAGTGGAATTTGGATATTAATTTATCGGTAAACATTTTGAAATTGTTGTATAATTGCGTTGTTATAGATTAGATAGCAAACGCGCTAACGAATCTTTATTTTAATGACACAACAACTTTAGGCGTTTACTATGCAAATTTCAGTTTGACATTTCATTAGGTTTAATAATTCATTAAAACAACGTCTTATATTTTCTGTGATACGAAATAATGTAGGATTAAGATTTAAAGTAGAATCAAATATTAAAAGTTTACGTTTGCAACTAGTTGTTTATCTATATTTATATACATGTATTTCTACTAATTAGATTTAAATACGTCACAATACTTTGTAATATTTGTCATAATTAGTAATTCACTATAATTATTTTACTAAATAAAATTACTATAGTCTACTAATATGATAAAATGACATTGCATGTATTTAAAATTTTCAATGATATGTGAATTTATTATAAAACGTACCATGTTACTGATTATATTTGAGCAACAACCCAAATTAAGCGACCTCACAAAATACAAGTCAATATTATCCAAATGACGTTGTTGACGTCATCCTGTCAGTTACATAATGTGATTAAAATCGAACATAATTAAAATTGTTATTGGTATAAAATAATATTGCGTTTAATGTGAGTACAGTCGAAATATTCAGAAAATAATAATGACGCTGTTGTCAATCGAGATAGCGCATATATACTGATATTAAAAATATTATGTGTTTGTCTTTCTTTTACGGCACAACGGAGCATCAGTATGGTATGATTTTTGTTGTGGAGATAGTTGAGAAAACGAAGAGTTCTATAGGCTCCTTTTTACCACATAAAAACCTAATTTCTCTAGGAAGATTTATAACAAGGTTAAATATACCCTAATTCAAGAAAGTTCTAACACCAAAGCGTTGCCTAGCAGCCAATGATAGAAAGGAATCGACAACCTTTTATTACTATTTTATCCATATGTGTGAAGCCGCGGCTAACACATAGTTATTGATAACTAAATAATTATCTTGAATCACGAGTAACGTGGCATTGACACACATTTTTTGATCAAAAGATCTTAAGTTGCCAGAATTTATCATGTTCCATGTTTAGATCTTATTTAGAATACATCTTGCTAATTAGTTTGCGATGAGTTGTTTCTTGTGTTGTCAGGGACGAAGCATTGCATCTATTTTCGGAGAATACTAAAAATTCTTCTTGAATATGGTTAGATAACATAAGGAAATTAATAATATGAAATGGATAATATTTTAGAGATATTTATTTACTAGGAAATCTTACAATGAATTAAAGATTCGATCGATGATGATTAAAGATCGAGTTCGATTTTTTTAAGTGAAACCTATTTTTTTTCTATGGGTTGAGTTAGATAGGTTGAGCTTGATAGATTGCAAAATTATTTTTTCTTTATCCTATTCTTGAGAAGATTTTTATATATTTCGTTTTTTTCCTTATCTTCATTTGTATTCAATTTGCTTTTTTCTCTTTACCAGTTATTTTTCAAAAATGTTGTATGTCTTTAGTAATCTTGTATAAAACCTTACTCTTTCTTATGATAAAACTGAAATATCTCACAGATCTAATGAAATGAAGATATTTTTCAGATCAAAATTCAGGTACTGAGTTCATTATAATTAAATAACTGTTTTAGATCATTGGATTACAGCTACAGATTTTGATAATTTTTATAAATAATATTTTATTACAATATTATAAAAAAATAACATTGTACGCCACCTGTATGTTAGGTTGTTACTCTGTATTCTTAACTAATGCTTTAAATGTGAATAGGAAAATAAGCGCTAACAATTAAACCGACAAACGTTAGACACGTTCTATCTAATGTCACGTTCCGATGTAAAAAAATAAATAAACGTAATATTATAAAAAAAATGTAGATAAAAAAAATGAGGAGCATTTCTAGTAGTTACTTAGCACAATTAGTTTTGTAAATCTTGTTATTAAAGCGTCATTACATGGAGGATGGATAACTTTAAGCAATTATGGAGCAGCCAAAAATGCAATTTAAAACCAGCGTGATACGTTTTGTTGTCTTTAATGGTTCGTTAAAATATCGTCCAACGATATTATACGCAACGATATAATGACACATTAGAATTTAAGTTAATGTTATATATTTAAAATTCATTTCTGTAACTGGCAGTCAGACTTTTACCAAATTTAATTATATAGTTTTTATTTAACATAGCCATTGCTATTAAACTTCTGATTAGACACAAAAAACTTTCTTATCAAAAAATAACCGTTACGTTGTATCAGGATTAACATAAGCCCTCTTTATTGCATCCTAAAGATATAATTATTTAAATTATAATGTCAGATGATTTAATATATGTTTAAAGTTATCTTATCTGTAAATTATATGATCAGTCTGAAACTATCTCGCCTAGGTAAAGGAAAATAAGTTTAATAGATAAAACAAATGTGTTTGAAATTAGTTCTTAGAATAACAATGAAAGGATTTAAAAAACGAATAACTTTACAGCTTCGAAAACCGAAATCTTCATTATCCCAGGCATTAGTGACTGATCAGTCATAGTTTCTACAACTTTATTTTTTTTTCTTTTAATAATTGCTATTCAGATACTAGTTATCCAGCCTTGCAAGCAACAGTGGACACATAAAAGTTCCCCGTGACATTAGTGCATTTAGTGGTCAGAATTCTTATAAAATCCCATCAAATACGTCAACTCCATCTCTCAAAGACGGTACATATTTACAAACTTCGAACATACAATTTTGCACTAAGATTTCCTGTTTTCAGATGGATAATGAGATTCTTGTTGTTGTGCGGGTCAGTTACAGAAACCAGATTGCAAATTAAATACCTCAATCCACGTTTATTCTCGATAGCAAATATCAATGAGACAGAGCTTTTGTTTCTATAATATAAAGGCCAGTTTCTATAATATACTTGGATTATTTTGTAATACTAAGTATAATTTTATTAAAATGGTACTTTTTTTAACGACACTATTCCTCGCCTGTCGTTTAGTCACAATGAGTTAAACCGGTTGTGTTATTATTTACTTTAATACAAAAATGATTACCTGTAATTAACTATTGCTCAATTTACAACGGCATAGTTTTCAAAGAATCGTATGTCGCTTAGTACATAAGTCACTCCACGTCGTTGACACGCGGTCGTAATAATAATTCGTATTTATTTTACACAGTAAATTAATAACTGGATGCATATAATATGTCATTCTTATGGGTATACCTTTCAATTACGTAAGTAATCACGAGTTATTCTTCCACAGAAATTGTAATAAGACATCCGTCAAGTCGCTACGGGAAATTATAATGGTTTTTACAAATATCACTTTCATTATTTTGTCTAAATCACGTCACAAATAATTTTTACACAGTGTAATTATCACAATTTACTCACCATTATTTCCGAAATGGAACGCGCGCTCTACGAGTGACTTACTGGAGTGCACGGCACGTACGTCTTCGACGAGGTCTTGCGCGTTACTGCGGAATACGTCGATTTTCAGGTTAGGACCGCCGGCTTAATTGGGTGCGCTCGCGCATCTCCTTTGATACTGATAACGATAACAGATCCGTTGCAAATCGGAATTAGTCGATTTTTATTGTTCTTAATTACACGTGTTCACGATGTAAACGTAATTAAACTACAAATTGTTCGCGCCATTGTTTTCTGAACTGTTCAAATGCATTACGTAGATTGTAATACGTAAGCTATTTTGGCGCAAACGTAATATTATACATATAGTAAGAGTTACAAGATTGCTGATATTATTTTGCTGACTTATTTTTCTCGAAAGAACTTATTTTATAAAAGTATTTATGAAACGCGTATAGTAAGGCAGATTATTCGACACGAATTTCATTTTTGTATCGTAATTGTCTTTCGAATGTCTAGCGGCCAGTTTCAATTATCTATCTATACAAAATCTGGTTAATGAAGTTGGGTAAAATGATAACAAGTATTGTGACGTCTTGATACCTGTTAGGTAATTGGCTTGAATATATAGATATAATATTGAGAACGGCCATAAGAAACACATCAGCAACATGATAATTATGACTTGTTTTTATTATGTCAATATTTTATTTTCAGTTTCTAAATTTACGTAGTGGTAAAATAGGATTTTGGGACAATGTTTTTTATTTGACTAATAAAATTAATTGTTTATAATTAACGGATGACTAGCATTAGCCCATAAATTAATACGTTTAAATTTAAATTAATTAAAATTTCACTCGATGTTCCTTTTATTCTCCAGTTACATATGTTTTATACTACTAATTGTATATATTTGATAAATTAACTTATTGACAAAGAGTTCTATGAGGTCTCACAGTGATGCAACAAAAAGGATCGATTGATAGTATTCCCCTATACTTCACTCTAGTTTTTTGAACTTCGTCAAAGACAAATGAGCAAACAACCGTTTTTTTTTCATTTTACTGTGAGACCTCATAGTAATGTTTATAAATAGGACGATTAATCGTAGATTGTATTCAATGCGTCCTTTTATTAAGCAACTCAGTGATGCCCTATGGTGTTGACAGCGGTAACCGGTGGTTCATCTGATATTGTCCATTCATATCTTCTGTTATCGAATATTCTAAAAAATATGGTTAATAAACAAACTAAGAACAGAATCAATATAATGACAACAGAAAAAAATAAGTTATATATACCGTTGGAATAAAAAAAATACTGTGTCAATTCATCTAGGTCTCATATTTGTACGATGAATAAAAATTTTTTTCCGTCGTACGTAATTTTGATTTTCTATAACAATATTTATTGTAAGTAGGTATAAAACTGGAGGCATTTTTAATCATATTATATTTTTAACTATAGTAGAGACTGTTTATGAAAACTCTGTTTTAATAAGTAACTTAATAGCGTGGATAGGTCTAAAGTTATGATTTTTTTTAAGATTTTGACTGTACTCAAAAGTTGCTATTTGACTATTTACAGCAAGATCTATCGTCTATATAAATATTATTAAATTACGGTTTAAAAATTAAAAACTCGTTATTATTTAAAAAATGTAAATGTACTCACCGTTGGGAGGTTTCCTCGACTGTAACCAAACCCAAATATTTAATAGGTCATGCCTGTCAAAAATATGCATTGTCAAAGTAATGTGTAAAATTTTAACTTTGATAACAGGAAGTAGTTTTAATTAAGCTCGAAAATTTCGCCCTAACAAACGTAGCAGTCAACTATTCTGACATCCAGTACTGTTGTATTTGTATTTACTGCATGTAGATACATTCATATTCTAGAAAAAAATTACAAAAAACATTACTTTACACGTAACTTGCAGATGATTTTTTTGGTGTAAATCATAGTATGGAGTATCGTTGGGTAGGTCTTTCAAATACAGTATGGTTTGTACACTTTTTTGAATGAGTAATCCGTTTGCGTAATACTAAGCAGTGCTAATTTTCGTTACTGCCAAATGTCACCCCTTTATCAGCTATGGTTGGTGTTGGACATACAAAAAATTTCACAGAAGTAGCAACTGTGACTAATTAAAAAAAAACATGATAGCTGTGCTTCGTTACTTAGGATTTGCTTGGTTACATACGAAACTATATTGTGCGTGGTTGGATATTGTTCACCTGTATATTTTTCTATTATCTATGTTTATTGTATTGTCTCAAATTACAGGTCCTTTGATAAATAGAGCTGTATGACACCACTTTGTTCTTACCTGTCTCTTTTTTACGCTTTACATTCATAATTGCTTACTAGGGGATTCCCTGTATTGTGTGTCATGAAAACATACACAAAGACAAAAACGCACATACCGCCCAGACCGAAGAGAAAAGTGAGAACAAAAATTTGAACTCTTCATTCACATTTCAGCATTATGGATGGTGATTCGGTATGGTACCTATAGCTCACAGGTCGTTTTGTTTGTACTCTAATAACATTTCTATAAAGTTTCAAACTATTTACAAATTATGCAATTTATTTCATGTAATGGGTAGTCTTTCAATTACAGACTTCTCGAATTGGTGCAGAAGTTACTGGCTATCTCAAATGTCCAAAGTTCAAGTCGTGCGAAGACCTACATGGTTTAACAATCATCAAATGATAAACAACTGTGTTGAAATATGAGTCGAATCAAGGCAAGGACGTGTCAGATTTTTTTATAAACAATTTTAATTTTCCTCATCCGCAGCTGTATCCATCAAACACGTAGGCACACTGTATCAGTATAACGATCAAAAAGTAATTACTTATATAACAAAAAAATGCTATGGTAAATAATAACAGACATTTAAATACCTGTTTACTTTATCTGTCGGACTAGAGACTTATTTCAAGGTTTATTATGCGATTAAATATTATATTCACGTCTCCATGTAGTAGGATTTTTAAGGAAATAGATATTGCATGAGTTTTCGCCTTATTTGCTAAAAGACTCGTGTTCCGACTAAGGTTTTGATATCTTCTCTTTCTCTTGGCCTTTGTTCTTCTCTTTTCTTTCTTGACCAGCAACGCATCGGTGCTGGATTTCATGGTGATGTCCATGGACGACAATTACCACCTTGTAGATTTTTGTTATCAGTCACTACCAGATTGATTGTCAACTCCTTTGATGTTCATTTGTTTTTAGATGAAAAAATTAATGGATGAATGAAATATTATTATTATTATTTATTATTGTTTTTATTTATTTTTAATCTTATTCTTTATATTGGATGCGTGCTTTAAGCACACAATATTAGATTTATAGACTTATTTTTTTTCGGTTTGAATATTTTCTCAGAAAGTTTTGTGTCACCAAAACTAGTGATTGGGTTATATTATGTTGTAGAAAAGAGGTATATTAGACCAATGTTCAAAGCACTGCACATAAGATCATTGAACTTGGGACCAATATATGTTTAGGTACTTAGATCGAAATATTTAGAATGTCATGATATTTCACGACTTACTTTTTAGAGTCATCTGTAATATAAATTGGAAAATAATGGCACAATGGTTTAAAAATATTATCATATTAGTGTTCATAAAGGTATCAATGTACATTATACAAACTAGGAACTTCTCGTACGAACCTAGACTCTAATTAGGAATTGGAAAATGTTTTAAACGCAGAAATGAGTAATAAAAGACCAGAAACATTTTGTAAACGAGTTCCAAAAACTAGTAATTACTTCCATCGCCAGTTTCACTTCCACTGAACACCAGGGTTGTCACCATTAAGATTTTATATCGGAATTTGGCGAAATCGATATTTAATTACGAGTAATTTTTAATTATTTACTATAAATATTTAATTTAATAATTATTTCAGAGCTAAAAGTGATAGCCCATTGGATTTAATGTTTCGATTTTCGAACACGAGGTACTGAGTTCGAATCCTGCATGGCCCCTAATTTTCAAAAAGCTAAGTTTCTTTATTATCTTCCGTGAAGGAATAATATTGAGGTAACCAACGTTCGAACCACTAGACTATCACTGCCTTTACTTTTATAAAGATCATTTATAAATTCTCGTTGAATCCTGTCAATGTTAAAATTATAATGAATCCTAGAAAAATAAGACAGTTGGCAGCCCTACTTGGGAATAAAAGTTCGGGCTTCGGTTTTGTAACAGTCGACCAAATTAACAGAAACTTTTGAAAATGCCTGACTTTAAATCATATACTTATTCAGTTAATTATTATTGCAAAAAATATATAACATTCTCAGACATGAGATTAAAATTATATTTTTATATATTCAATCAATTGTATACCTTTGCCTAATTAAGAAAGTATATGGAAAATTCTTGTCAAAGGATAGTAATGAATTATACATTATATACAACAATACGATAAGCGTACATTCTCAAAAATCGACTAAGGGCTCGATACTAACAAAACGCACGGTACGTGTCATACTCGTACGTTTGAGAGGATTCCTAGAGGCTGTATTTTACAAATAACTTCGCAATGTAAGTACTACTCACCTGGAAAAATACTTCCAAATGCAATTCAATTCGTTACAATCATACTGCAGTACCTGCATCTCTTTACGTCATTAAAGAGGCTTCAGAATTTGCTACCTTGCACTAAGGTACGCCTCTACAAATGGATTCAATTAAAACAGTTGTTTTTATCTCTGCAAACACAAACAATATTACGAGGCCTTACAGTGAAATAGAAAGAGAGCATCGATTGTTTGTATTTCCATCTACTTCACTCCAGTTTCGTAAACAATGTCAAAGACAAGGATGGAGATATGTAAAATCGATTCTTTCTCTCTATTTCACTGTGCGACTTTATGTACTGTTTGTTAATACGAGGGTTAGTCTCATGGCAATGAAGTTATACTTCGTTCAAAGGGCTCGTTCCCACATACATTGTTATTGACGACTCGTTACGAGTAGATCTGATGGTTTTTTGCGCCATATTGTAAACTAGATTTTACCCACGGTTTAGTCCGCGTGGGAAAAAACAGAATTATTATTTTCCTCTTTCTTTCTATCATTAGTTTGATGTTAATCACTTTCTTTTTATTTGTCCGAAATATACATGAATCTTTACAAAAACAATCGATATTTTTGCGACATAAAGTGCCTATGACACTATCCTCTCTCTCAACTATCTTCACACAAAAATCTTGCCATAATTTCCCTCCGTAGAGCCGTGGAAGATGGACGGACAAACAAAATAAAACACATTTTCACATTTAATATATTAGTATAATATAATAAAATGTAACTATCATTATATGAACTAAGTTCATACTTAGGGATTCGTATTTTTATACAATTTTCACTATTCCTTATAATTTGTGAATTTGTAAATATGGTCGTTTAAAATTATGGTACTGAAAAACGAATACTTTAGCGTTACTGATGTCCATAGATAAATATCCTTTTACCATTAGGTTGTCTGTCTGTTAGTCGATTATTTGGTTTCAACCAATTACTGGTTCTCTACAGATCTCTCTCATAACTGAGGAAGCTTAGAGATTATTACACCTCGCCACTGTCGGTTATTCGCCTTAAAAATCCATATCACCAGGAGGAACGTCGCATCTCGATCTGTTAACAATAACGCATACATATTGCACACAAAACAATCCAAAGTTCACTTGTTAAAAGTTGTTTGGCGTAGGGAACGCGAAAGCTTTTGCAAATATGTAATACGCCGGCACGTGGAGCGTATTATTTATTCATGCGACTGCGTTGTTTGCTGGGACTTGTGTCGCGTAACAGTTTCACTACCCGATTGTTGGAACTGATACAAAAGTCAAGGTAATGCTCGTGTGATTGTTACTGGACTATTTGATTCCAGTTTCCTGAGTGAATCGTGTGGAATGGCGGCAAATAATGCATTGTTTTTTATGTCAATAGTCGAGAAATGAGCTAAAGGGCCATCTAATGATAATGATCACTAGCATCATTGATTCATTATCGACGAAGAAGTATAAGAAAAGTGAGACTAAGTAAGAATGGATGGTGAAGAGATGTCTGGCGTTTGACTTAAGCAAGAGGCTCGTAGTTAGTAGCAAATCAAATTAAATATTTAATTTCTATGAATAAGTAAAGCAACATAAGTATTTCGCAAAATGACATGTTCTTCCTACCACTTGATGTTTTACAAATTGGTCTACACAAAAGTTAATAAAACAAGTCGGCCAAAACGTAAGAGATATTGAAATATCATCATAGTAACAGTTAACAATAATAAGTATTTAACAGTTTGGGGTAACCTCCAATCTTATTAGTAATAATACAGCAATGAGGCCTGCTTTCAAAGAGTCAAACAATGAAATAGAAATAAAGGATCAATTGTTCGTTTTCCCATCTTTGTCTTTGGCATTGTTTAAGAAACTAGAGTGAAGGAGATGGGAAGACAAACAATCGATCTTCTCTCTCGATTTCACTGTGAGATTTCATAGTATTTTTTGTGAATACAGGTAAACATTTGTGCAGTTAAAATCTGTAGTTATGCATCAAAAATAATTACAGCACAGCATCGTAATGCCGGCAATGTTTGTCATGACTCATGAATGACATAAAAATAACTCAGCATTATTTTGACATAAATGTGCATTGTTTTTATCTTTTTGTTATCGGATCCATTTTTTTTAGGGTTACGTAAACTACTTGTCTACTATAGTAGGTACTATAGCATTACTCGCGTGATTTTTTGTATATTTGTGAATTACAGCTTGTATTTTTCTAAGTCTCCCGGGGAGAAATTGGAGCTTGGAAAATACTTGACTATGTAGCAGAAGTTATGTTCAGATATGGTCATTTTTAAAGTTCCGTAGTTCCAACAGTACCTTCTTGTTTTAGGTATCGTGATTACGGTGTTATTTGGCGTGGATATACATATTTATCACATCAATGAAGTTGTATAATAAAATTATTTTTTTAGGTTATATTTTTTTCGATTTCAATATACATTTGTGAAACATTAGTCCAAATATTTCTTAGCCCTGTTAGCCAGTTAAATGGTTGATTTAAAACAATTAAGTCTTTTATCATCATCCTAAGTTAGGTCATTGTATGATCCATCACGAATTAAAGACCTGTCTCATAAACATTACGCCACTAGTTGAATCACTTCATTGACGGCTAGTAAGTTCAGTGCAATGCGAAAGCGTGGATCTTGTTTTATTGTGTCGTCTTCTCGTCTGGCCGTGCGTGTCTGTCGCCTCCGTCTGACACACTACTTATTTATGTCAGGACAGAGTTTGGAGCATTGTAACGGTGCTCGACTATTTCTGACTTGTCAATCTCCAATAGAACGGGTGAATGATCGCTTCGCAAAAAGATGTCGCGACAGCTCCGGAAACGCTCGTATATTGGATGCGGCGTGCGGTTCATGCGTCTTTTAAATGTTTTATTGTTTTAAGCCGCGTTTTGTTGTAATTAGGGTTATTCGCACATTTGCTGGACTATGAGACATAGTGGAGTTTAAAAACGCTTTTATTTAACTTGCAATGTTTTTTAGTATGTTTGTCTGGTTCAAATCCTGTGAGCTGAATTAAAACTACTTCTCTTACGTAGTTGAAATTTTACACAATACTTATGTTTCGAAATCACGTATGACCTGATGATACATTGAGGGTGATCTCCAGACCAGAGATTTCCCAAAAGTAAGGAGAATTACTGAAGATTTTGCGCATTTAAATGGTGTTTTGAGTTTTTTAAACAATTAATTTGTTATGTCGTATTGTACGAGAAAGTGTATTCGACGGGGGTATAAATTGCCAATAGCCGGTTAAAGATCGTTTTTCTGGCTTTTTCACGAAATGTGGAGGTGAGGGTAGTTATTGGTCAGTTTTGCCTATTGATGTTCACCAAAGCCATTGCTGGTCAAAAGAGAAATAGGGGACCCGGATTATTTCCAGCTTTGTTCACACACGGCTGATCCAGAAAGGTGGTTGGTTGGCTAATTTGGCAGATAAAAATATCAGCAGTGAAAAGTACCATGACTAAATCGGGTGGTATAGAGCTGAGTGAGCTTTGACTGAACCTGACATCACTTTTTCGTCTGCTGTTCAGCAGATTGTAGGATGACATGGTTCCTAGAAGGTTAAATTGATCTCTCAATAGATCGGTCAAATCAAATTGTTTTACATGAAACAAATTCCTATAAATGTATAAGGGTTTGTTCGTAATATCTTAAATTACAAATTATCAGGTTTTTCCTTTAAGAACTGCTTGAAATAATTCCCATATGAACCCCACAAGTTTGTTATTTTAAGCTTGATTTTTTGGACATGTTCGAGGGAACGTGATGTAAAGTAGCTACGCATTTAGAGGTTGTTTTTGGAAATGTTTGAGAAATTTGATGTAACATTTTCCGAATGCGCAATTAGAAGCTTTGAAGTGGACGGGCGAAGCCCCAAAGGTGTGCGTTTTGTTTGTAAAGTTTATTTTTAAGTTTTTTCTAACAGTTTTGCTTTCGAAATTTTGTGGTATCGAGAATTTCGTCACATGAAAGTTATTTTACAAAATATACGGTGTTTAACGAACGCCTGGCTCAGGGGATACCGATTTCGATCTTTTGGCAAACGCTCCAGGTTACCTTTTTGGCCTGGATTACGTTTTCGTAAGTATTTCAGATTTAGAGTCCAAACTATTTTAGTGTTTAGTCTGTTATACAAAGACTTTATTATCTAGTATTCTAATAACAAGTAATATGGCTTCACTTTGCTTCTGTTAACATATAATAATTACAGTCGAAAGAAGCTGTTTGAAAGTGAAAATAGCTTCTTCACGATTCTTCATTATTACTGCGAATTTGTAAATATAATATGGAGCTTAAGGAAAGATCTCAATCTTATATTATATTTTTAGGCTTTAATAAATCAAACGGAAAAACATAATCATTAATATAATCTTTATTATTTTGCACCGTTTGGAGTCAAAATAATTATAAATCTGGTAACTCGACTTGAGAGACATTTCATGCTATGTTCTTCTCTTATTTACTGACTAGCAACCTATCGAATGATCGATGAATCGATATTTATTGGTTATGACCAGTAACCATCATGTGAATTGTCTGTTCGTTCGTCGTCAATTTAAATACAATAAATATTCGATTTGGTTTTTTCAATCATTCATTTCAATATCCTCTTGTGAGTTTCTGTGGAAATAATTGTACTGAAAGTCGGCTAAGGTTAGAAAGATTATATACCTACCTATTATTTCTTCTTCTCATTTATAAAGTATGCTACCAAAATGATGGTACAAATAAAAAACAACGTGCATAAGTGTTATGAGAAAATAGTTAAATGTTAGATTTTGTATTTGGTAAACCAAAGTAATATCCAGACGGAATAAGTTAACTTTTTCTGGGCAATGAAACTGGTTTTTATCACACAAAAAAAATATGATTCAAACATTACAAAGAATTGGCCTTTTTGTAGTGGTTTCTTCCAACCCACAAGTAGTAAAATCTTTAGACAACTGGTAGTGGTACAGGTTGCATGTTTCAAAAATAATCAGGTTCAAAGTGCTACTCCAGACAGGTCATACTGTATTTATGTAGTGTCTCATAAATCTGTGGCATAACGAAGTTCAAAACATAACCAAAGCTGACTATTTACAAGTTTTAAAATTGAGTTCATTAAGAAAACAAAATGGCGTCGTGACAACAACATTTCGTGCGCCATTTTCCTTTATTTTCCATGAGTAGATTAAAAATACGTAACAAGGTTTTATGAAATATATTTTGAAACGCTTTCCTTTCAGTATGAATGTACATTGGTGTGCAAAATATAATAATTATTGAATGATTGTAAATAGTGTTGATTTGTCGTTGTATTGTATTTTACACAATACAAAAGCGTTTTCCTTGATTTAAATTTTTTTTCATTGTTTTAAATACATCCATTACTTTAAATAGATAATTTAAAAATAAAAAAAAAATCTATATCAAAAAACATGCATATACAGATATATGGTATTGTATAAAATTTTACTTAATTAATTCATCTATCATGATAAATGTAACAAACGTATATTTATTTTTAGTGATAATTCATTTTATATTATGTATATGTGTATGAACAATATATATTTGTTTTTCTTTTTTTATTCTAGGACCTTTTTTTAATGAGTAAACCTTCTCCGTTTTCTGGCACATTTTCTAGTTTTAACCATTTCTTTCCAGTTTTTCCAGACACGTTTTATTTTCTGCAACTTATGTTCTGTTGTACTTTGACATTATCTTTTCACTTGACATTATCTTATCATTAACTTTATTTTATTACATGATAAATAGTTCAACGTATATTTGGTGTAATAGAATACAGTAAGGAATACCAAAGTAATTAGGTACGTATTGTAGTTTCAAAGTGACTTGGAACGGTAGCCGAGTCTAAGGATTCACCGAGATGGAAACGTCTTACGGCAGTACTTCTCAAACTATGTTCGGTCTTTATGTCTAGATAACTTGCCGCGTTCTTCTATCTTAAGTTTGTCAAGGGTTGATAAAAAGAAAATGAAGACGTAAGTTGCTAAACTTATTCGTCTTTACAAAATGAGGGTTGCTAATTAGTTTTACCGCTGACGATGGCTATCTTGTAAGGCTTTTAGTTTCGTATCAGGGAATTCTTGCGATGATAAATATAGCCAGGCATACAAATTCCGATATATAACATACGGTTCCTATCCATACACGTTTTTATAATACTTATTATCTTTCTAAGAAACGGTGTATATTTCTGTCTCAATATATAGGGGGTAGGTTTTTAATTATCATTCTTATACAATAATTTATATTTTGTCTTGTGATCACCCTACTCTTGGAAAACCTATACCCTAGTACGTACACACGAGAAACTGTTTAGATGGAAATAATAAAAACCGACATAGCTTCGTGCTCATTATAAAATATCAGTGTAAACTGTGGCTGAACCGTTACCGTTTCTGAGGATTCTGAAATTAGCCAAAAGGGTCATCGGTCAGATACAAAATAAGTATATGTATGGTATTTATTATTAATCATACGAAGAAGGATCTTGCTTTCAAGTCATATAACTTAAATATTTAAAAGTAAGTCTGACGTAAATACGGAACTGCAACATTCAAAAATCAGTGACCCGGTATTTTATATCAGACACCTGGTATCGGCTTGTCAATACACATTTGAGAAACGCTGCCTAACGGAATTGGTTTCTCAAGACGAACGTTATATACAAATATAGGTAGTATCATGTATGTGTTGCCCTCAATGTATTTAGATATAGGAAGGACGGGTGAATCTGATATGTATTTGTGCGACAAATTAATAATTTATGCATGAGCGTGACTAAACGTTACTGATCAAAGATTATAAATGTCTTTGAGATGTATTACCTAGTATCTCAGTGATCCTATTCAATTACAATTTGACTTAGGTCTCCAAAACAAGAAATATTTCTATTACAATTAATAACTGAATCGGTTGGTAAGTGGCGCAAAAGTCTTCGGTACAGTGCACTTACGTTGCAAACGTTTTAAGTCGTTCAAATTTGTTATGCAACTCCTCAATTAGATTAGAGCAACAGATATCAGGTTCTATCCTTTACAGCTTTTTATGGACAGTGGGAGGGGGGGGGGGGGTGTGAACCTGGGGACTTAGCCGAGACGACTGTTTTTGCGTAGGAGGGCTAGCTAAACCTCTTTGAGAAGTAGGGATTGCGAAGTAACGGTACCCCCTATAGACGGACTTCGGCTTCGGACGTCGCTTGTTGGAGGGCAATGGGATAAGCCTATATCATCGTAGTCAAAAATCCGCCAAAATAAAGATCTAACAAGGTTATTTATTTATTTTTATGTCATCTTTTATAAGTATTAGATAGACTAAGTCCAAACTGAATGCCTAATGGCATTGTCCACAAGTCGACCCTGTGTGGATGAGCAAGGTCTGACGACACGCGCTAAAACAACATAATAGTGAATAGATACTATTACTATAGAACCAATTTACATATATAACAAATAAAATACTACTATCATACAAAAATAATACTAAATTATATGCATAAGAATTTACGCAATATCTAACGGTTTGCAAAAGTGGATGAATTCATTTAATCCATCTGCAGAAAATGTTCTCTTACGTTTTTTAAAACAAAACCAGCTGGGAGTCTTCCTTATTCCCGTGGGTAAGGAGTTAATTATATTCCATGTGGGAATTTCCTAGGAATAATTTTCTACTGACACCATTTGTTTGGAATCTCTAAGTACGATTGGAGTATATAAGAATCTGTTTTTGACATCTTTGGAAAAATGAAAATGTATGTACAAAAATAACTGGGGAGTTGAGATCAATCTATTCTACTTATTAACCGAGACCCGCCATTACTTACGTATTTGTAATAAGTAAACTTGATATGTAAACTTACCTAAGCTATAGGGTACACGAAAAAGTATACGAAAGTAATAATTTTATCACCTTAAAAGTTACTTTTAAGTGTACACTATTTAAGTACAAGGTCTAAATTTAGTACGTGATTAGATATTTCAAAAGAGATATTTAAAATCACATAACGATTATTTATTTTGCAACAGCTAACTAAAAACCGTATCAATATCACAGATTTAATGCAACTGTATCGAAATATCATTTAGGTTATATCGGGGGCATCGGCTGTCGGCGACGCGGTTTAAATTTATATATTCCAGAAATATGTCAGAGTTCATTATTTAAAACGAGTAAAGCTTACCTTCGCAAATGAACATATAAAATAAAAATGTTATGAAATGCCTTTGAACAAATCCATTTCAAAGTTGTTCTATTTATAATGTTGTTTTAATAAAGCAAAAATAAATGAATGCTCTCTAATAGCAGCAGCTTTTTCTAAGAATATCTATTAAAAGTATTAAGCCGCGGGCGTAATTAGAGGCTCTTGTATAGGCGGTCGTTGGGTATTCTTTTCAGAAAAATGTATCAATATTTCTTATTGGCAAGCGGGGATGGAAAATGTAATAAGCTCCGTTAAGATATAAAATTCACTGAGATATTTTTTAAGTGCTTTATATAATATGTATTTTTTATAATATAATTATATGTGAATTCGCGTAATGGTTTTCTTGATAAACTATTATTTCCTTCCCATACAATGTTTCAATCCTTATTTTACACTTTAAAATGTACTTTAAAATCATTCCTGTTTTGCCTTTGGCACCTTCCTTATACATTTTCTCTGGGCCAGTGTTTACTGAAGTAGTTTTTAAATTTTAAACTATTATGAGTCTGTATAGATGACTTTTAGCACTATTGTCAAAAAGAAAACTATCATAGTCTAATCTGTTGCGTATTACAGCTATGTACAAGCGTCTAAGGTGGGTAGGGTGGACACTCTAACTAGACCCAGCAAGCGCCTTAAATACATTTAAAAATTTTGCTGTTTTGGCCTCCAATTTGTTATGTTTACCCCATCTCAAGCTTTTGTCCAAGATAAGTATACGGTTAAGCAAAGTGAGATTTATTATCTGGCAAGTGATCTAGTAAGGGGAGCGGCATCATTATGATTTGATTGAAAATTTCGATTGCGTCAAATCTGATATGACGTCACTTTGTTAGCAATGACGCAAGAGGCTTTAATTTAAGAATTTGGCTGGTTGTTTATTGAACCAAAATACCACGACCCAACTTTATAATTTACACTGCAGTTACAAAATGTTTAAAGCATTCCTTAAGTCTTTAAAATGTACTAGTGTGTCACACGCACACATGGATGGTTCCGTGTAATTATATACATAAGATGTCGTCGAGGCGAGCCATTATTAGGCGACTTAGAGTTTAAACCGAATATCTGAAACATGCATACTTTTAATTCCTTTCTTATTCTAATCTTCATAGAGCACTTTAAGTTCTATTACTTAGTCATAAGGTTTACTTTTCGTTCCTAGACGTGGAACTGTAAATTGTCTTTTAGCTAGTTGTGAATGTTGTGATATATTGAACAAGCGACATCGCAGTCACCATAATGACTATTGGATTTCAGCATTTGCAATAGTTATAATTAATTGCGAAATCCACGAACGTAATCACGCGGAGAATAGACTCCCAGTGAATTACCGTGATGGCGATGTTATACGAACTTCAAAATCAATTTAAAGCGATGCGGATTATCCATTATACGAGTAGGTACTGTGATAGTGTAGTGAATTGCTGCCATATGAGCGAATAATAATACCTATGTGTAAAAATGTGCAGTTTTTTAAAGTTTTTGATGACGATGATATTATGATGAGGTGGTAGTGTGGTAGAAAGAGAAAGTCAATTGTTTGTATTCCCATCTCCTTCACTCCGCTCTCTTGAAAAATGCCAAAGCCAAATATGGGAATACCTACATATAATCGATCGATTCTTTCTATTTCCTTGTGACGCCTTTTTTTCGAAGGGAAAATTTTCAAAAGATACTGGAATCCCTGTCAGTAGCGGGTTATGTAGGATTTTTACCTACTAAAACCCTTCGGATGCATTTTTCTCGTCTACCTCGTCATATGGGGTTATCATGGGATATGATATATAAAAACATTGCGGGTATCTTAGATCAAGGAATCAATTTATCAAATATTAGGCTTCAATTTTTATCACTTTTTAAGGTGTCAATTTTTATCACTTCTTTCCTTGTTCCATACTTCTCACACATTTTTACAACCACAAAAAGATACATTAAACGGTTTTCGTACAAAATATCAATTAGAATTAAAGTAAAGGACATATTTATGTTAATATTATAACGACGGGTCAAACTTGTCATGCAAAAGCAAGGAGATTTACGATCTAATTCATAAATATTATCAATCATATGTTAAACCTTTTGCAGGTAAATATGCTTTGTCTTCTTTTATCTTACCTGATTTTGAATACGTAGGTGAGACAATACATGTTTTAGGTTCAAAATACGGTTAATATTTTATGGACAAGAGCTTTAATATATGTATGGGGTTATCAAAGAAGCATTACAAACAAAAGTTGTCAACCATGATTAGCTACTCGTGACCTGTCTTTCTTGACGCACGTCAAACCCTTCATATTACATTTTATTTCGTTTATTATTAACGTAAAATTCGTAAATTTAAGTAAAGTAAAGGAAAGTGAATGTGTCTTTTTAATTTACCTAATTAACTTTTTATTTACATCAATCCTTTTTTTATTTCATGTTTTATAGAATTATGCACGACATTAAGTTCAATGACCTAAGACTACTATAAAATAAAAACTACAAATTAATTATTTACTAGAATTCCATAGCACAAAGGGTATATAGTTAAGGATGCTCGTAGCATATCAAGAGCATACTCGAAGCGTAACAATTGAAGATAAAACAATCTGAGAAATCTTACGAAAAAACTTTAAGTAATAAAGGAAAACAATAAAATTCAAGTAATATGTAACACAGCTGGGATATAGACACTGTTGTTAGAAGGTTCTGTAAGCGTCAATAAATCTTCGTCTGCAGTAATCCCCTGCCATTCGTGCTGAAATTCGGCTGGAGCAAAGTGTTTCCTAGTGACACGCTTCAGAACACGGGATAAAGCGGTGGCCTATCCGCTCAGAGAATCGCGTATAGTTAACGATCTGCAATTTCCTGGAACGGTAAAGAGTAAGGTAACTTTGAATAGCATTACCATAACATAGTACAGTTGAAAACGATAAATATCTTTAAATCTATTGATGTGTTCTCATTGCACAATTAAACGAGAGTCAATGCAATAAAATTATTATTAGTTTTATGTACAATAAACCACGATTAAAACGATGGCAGGTATATGACATGCGTGATACCTCTCTCCCTTCCACAAAGGAAAACATGCACTACAATAAATGAAAATGTATACTGTATACCAATATACCAGAACCAACACGTGTTGTGCCTCGAAACGAAGCTAAGAGTAAGTTCACTCTATGATGATCAATGAGATAAGTCTGTTTAAACACTTTTTGAGTGAGAATGAAATATGTATGTATGAGAATACAATTCCAGTGAAGAATTTACTTATTAGCTATAAAATGTTTTAGATGTAGGTAATTTACATACACATATTTACATACTGTACATGTAATGTTTTGTATTTTAGTTACATAATTGATAATAGAAATCTGGTTAATCTATACTAATATTATAAATTCGTAAGTGTGTCTGTTTGTTTATCCTTCTTGGTTTAATGAAGCATCCATATTATATGATTTACTAGACGTTGCCCGCAGCTTCGCTCACGGTAAAAAAAGAACAATAATAAAAAGGTTGTCAATTTCTTCTTATCATAGGATGCCAGACATCGATTTGTTAAACACTTTCTTTAATTTGAATTATACGTCATAATGGATCTTACCACAGAAATAAGATGTGTTTTTGCGGTGAAAAGTAGTCTATGGCACTGTCATCTTTCCAACTATATCCACACCAAAAATGATATCATACGTTACGTTACGTCGTGAAAGAAGCATATAAAACAAACACACTCGTATTTATATTATATTAGTGTAGATACTATATTACGTGAAGATATCTAAATATCAAATTAGGTCTGCTTAATATGACAGAGAAATCACTGAAACGTGTCATTGCCGTAATGTTTATTGTAGGCGTGCCCAATAAACAATTGATTTTCAAAGAGCTGCTTTTGAAATTGACACGTCATTATTCAATATTAATTCCTATTATCCTCCCATTCTCTTCGTGTCGTATTATTTCCTATTATAATTATTTGTAAACAATAATATGGTCAGTGAATTATTTACAGTTAATAGGTTAATCTTAATAGTTATACGTCATATGATTTTTAAGTTTATGGCTACCGGTAAAAACTATTTTTTTCATTGAATTAGATAAATAAAAAATAAAATTGAGATTCTACCGGTTTTTACCGAAGCAATTGGTCTCATATATAGTCATTAGATCAATTGCTTCTCCATCATCGAATACCTAACTAGCCAGAGGAGAGTATTAATGATGATTGATGAGTAATTAGTGAGTACGAATAGTATTTTTTTATGACTTAAAAAAAATCAATGTAAATGTGTTATTTTCTGAACTGTACTGGTAAAATGTCTTGTGTATCGGAAGATACATAAAGCGGTTTAACCCGGTCGTTATCAGTCGAGGACAGTCGTGAACCAGGTCGGGAGGCCTACGGGGTCATAAATTCTTGCGACACGGTTGGTCGCTAATCTTTTTATCAATCTGCATTGAAGCAACATGTTAAAATATGCTTTAGGCCTTGTAAGTTATAAAGAGACTCATGATATAGAGCTATTAACAGGTTGAAACCTATATTTAATGACACTGTAAAAGTCGCTCAAAACGAAATTAATGAAGTCGTTCAAAGCGAAATTACCTATGGGTTTAAGAGAAATTCACAAGTATTTTACTCTCGTGTTTATTAAAATATGAATCGTAATTTAATTTACGTATCCAGGTAAATTTTCTGAATAACAATTATCATTTAATTCCCATTTCCGAGAATTTCATGTTTTCATGATAATGTGAAGTTTTCCGGGAATAATTGTTCAGGGAGTAACGTTAATTAGTTCTACGAATTATTCGATAATGTTAGGCCCTCGGCTGAAAAAAAAATAATAAAGAATTTGTTTTTTTTTTTCAAACAATTATAGAACTTCTGTTTTGGTACTTGTTAGTAATTTATCGATTTCGATTTTAGGGTTCCGTAATCAAGAGGCCTTATAGTTATAGTAGTGCAGAAATTCTTAGTACTAGAAAGCTGTAATTTGACATGATAACTCATCTCATAACAAATTATTTTATATAAATAAAATAACAAATTATTTTATATAAATAAAATAATTTGTTATCCTAAATTGTTTTCAACGCATCTTCCCTACGTGTAAAGTGTGGAAGATTTTCTTGCTTTCAACTCCATAGTTCCATTGAAAAGTTTTTTCAATAATATTATGAGTCTGTGAAGATAATTTTCTGATTCAGGAATTAATTTACGAAACTTTAAAGTTCGAATTTGGGTTAAGAGTCGAATGTCCTTTTCTGCCAGCTAAACGTTGGACATGTAAAACAGTTAAGTCTTTAAACTTTAAAGGGAACTATTGCTACTCAACCTTTTTAAATTAACTAGTAACTAATAAGTCTAAGGACTAATTAGCTAACTAATAACTAGCTAACTAACTAACTAAGCTGTAAGTAGCTACGGAACCGTACACTACGCGTGACCGAGACACTCTTGGTACGTTTTTCATTGTTCTATGTTGGTTTTGTAAGTTTCGTATGCGCGTATAGGCTTCAACATGATACCATAGGTGAAGTTACAGTTCGAACAATTGCTATTGTTTTACCAGCCTACCAACTACTGCTAACGAACTCGGTGCTTTTTCGTTATGATGTCGGAAACATTCTGGCAATTTAGTTTAAGAATAAGCTCTATGGAAAACAAGCATATATACTTAGATATCGATTTTTTTACGTGGAATCGACACAAAGTAAGTTGGAAATATGGTTGAAGTGAAAAAAATATTTAAATCATTTGCGTTGTATTTGTATAGTCTCTGAAAGTAGATACCACATTAATTGAATGAATGTGTTATCAACTATAGTAAAAAAAGTTTTTTTTTTTATTGAAAAAACTTGTCAATTGTTTTAGTATATTATATATATTATCTACATTCTTGCTTGCAAAATTCGATCTAGAATTTAAGAATATCCCCTAAAATGAAGGAAGCATCGATAACCAATATTGCATACTTCGATGTAAAATAGTTTTTAATTTTTCAGTGGCACTAAATTCACGTGCTCTTGAATAATTATAAATAAAAAATACAACGATTACAACTTGATAAGGATGAATAATTATGACGCGCAAAATCACGATGTATGTGAATATTTACTTTGTCGGTGTTTTCATAATTTCTTTTACGTACTCATATAGTACACAGACTAATTAAACAATCGTTATAACTTCATACATATACGTAGTAAGAATGTATGTATGTAATTATTTAATAGTTAATAACGATATATTTGTTATTGACAATTAAATTTTAGCAACAACTTTTAAAAAAGTGTATACTTCCACAAAACGAATCAGCGAACGAGTCGTAATAACATACTTAATACTCGTGAAATATATGAACAGATTACGTCATAAAATAAACCCAAGCCTAACTGTACGCGGTGACAACCCTAGGTAGATTTACAAGTGCCTACTAATCGAAACCAAAAGCGTGCAATTAGTATGCAAGGTAGGGGATAATTAGGTTGACCGGTGTCAAATCGTAAACTGGTCGGTTGTTATCGCGTCATCGAAACGGTTGTATACCAAACCAATCAATACGGCCGGAGTACGCCGAACGTGGCTTTGCTACGTCAAACATAGCGACCACAGTCAACAGAGCAGCAACATCCAGTGACAGCGGTATACATAAGCCTAAGTGCGTTACCAGTGTCGCCAGGTGTATTGATGTACGAAGGATGGAGAGATTAGAACTTTATTTAAAGAACCCTCTTGAAACTTGAATTAAGTCCATTCTACCTCGTTTGCTAATCCTATGGGCTATGGCGAATTGTTTCTACTTTTGTGGCCTTTGTACGACTCAATTTGGTCATGATACTCATAGATAATGATAAGGTTGTTGCGGTTTTGATAGTTCTCCTATTTCTCACTCTCAAACTAGAATCAGAATCAAACTTGGAATCTAATTATAAACCTGACATTCGATTGTGCTGTCATCATTACTCGAAAGGCGAAGAAGTAGAAGAGATAAGTTAGTCGTTAACAAAGAATTTTGTAGTTCAATGGTTGTTGTATTTTTTAACCTACACTTTTGGCGTATTATTAAAAATAAGATGAGAATGAATTTAATATGAATATATAATAGAAGACAATATAGGTTGAATTTAAACTCCAATAAAATTGTAATAAATGTTGATATTTTCTGCAAATAAACTATTGTTACAATCTTGACAATAAATTGATAGTTCGAAGGACATTTTACATGGATAGATTGAAGATTATATTGAAACAAAGGACAAAAGAATATTGAGAAGCTAGAATATATCTTTTCAACCTTAAAATGTGACGTTAATATTAAGCTTCAGTGATACACATTGGCGCGTTAAGAAGTGCGTTAAAAATTACATTACACAGATGGCACAGTTTATCGTATGTATTTGTAAAATATTAACGTGAACATATAATCTAATATGTCCTTTCATCACTGAACACCTGAATAAAAATTTAAAAGCTGAACAAAATTACCAATACGTCAATAAAAAATTGCCACTTAAATCATTGATACCAAGAACGAGCGAGAAATGTCATTGTTACTGCGTACGAACATCTGTTATTGCGTACTATAAGGAGATTTGTGCAGTATCGTATTGTATAGCATTATAATTTCCGGAGTCGACAAACTGATCCCTCAATTTCCGACGCGGCTGGCAACACTAGGTATAACCTAGATAGAGGAACTAGCTTAAAGCCCGTGTACCGTCTTACGATCAGGCGTCTCGGGTTTAACTCTCCCTTCGTCACCTCCCTTCCTATGCATCTCGCATAATTTGAAATGATACTTTATTCCCTTATCATAGGAAGCATATCTGCTTAAACGTTCGCCTCAGTAGAACTAGGAGATATCGATTGCTTTCCGTTTACCGAACATTTTAAGTCCAAGACTTGTGGAGATGTTCAAAAACGTAATCAGGTGTTAAATTATTCTTTTTCTGTATCTCTATCTCTCTCTTTTATTATTTCGTTACAAAACAATATGACGTATTACTAACAGTATGACGTATTGCTTATTTAGGTATTCAGATATTAATTACCGTAGTCGAAAACATTTGTTTAAAGTTGATGCTGATGAGAAATTTGTACCAAAATTACACGGTTTGGTATTGATGTTTTCTACATGCTACAAAACACATTTTTGTTTGAAACTTAGAAAAGGTATGATATTATCGCAAATGAGATTGAATAGTTAATCTATTCAATAAATTCAATGCAGTTAGTTAACATTTGGGTCAATATTCCGAAACACTTGCAGATATCTATTTGGTTTTGGATAGTGGATCTCTTTCGCGTTGTGTAAGAAATAATATTGTAAAACATCTATAATAAAAACCTATTGAGAGAGTAATGAATAATGCTATAATTTTTATATTTACCTATTTAATATATAAACCAGCGTTTAAAATAAACTTAAGTAACTTGTTAGTCGTGCATTTTTGCCGTAGTCGTCATAGCTAATGACAGAGGTGAGTCCTTTTGGAAGGTTGCTGGGGTTTACTATAATCCTCAATTTTTCTCACTTTGTCACGTTTCTAGTATAATAGACTATCGTGATGTTGGTAAAAGCTTTTACCAGATCTGTCTATTATGAGGATTTAGGTATATACTTTAACATCTATAAAAATAAATGTCTAACATGTATTGGAGGATATTGGCTTTCGGCAAAAATTACCACTGAGTTTTTGTACTTGTTAAACAAAACTTACCGTTAACTCTTACGAGTTAGGAAAGCACTCGTACCCCACATATTATGTTGATATATCGACAAAGTTAATAAAAGTTACACAGCAATCTTTAACCCATTTCGGAGAGTCTTGGGTTCCATCTGACATTGTGTTAGCAGCCAACACGTACTGAGACAGCGTGGTGGAGTATATTCTAAACTACTTCTTAGTGAGGACTTTGAAAGCATAAATCATTTAGATAAATTGTATGCACACGGTACTGTAATGTTGGTTTGTGAATATAATATCCACCATGATACTACTGAACTGTCAAAAAGGTGCGGAAAGTCAACTAAGAAAATGTTAATAATAATTTACGTCAGATATGTGAATCAAATGTACGTAAATGAACACGAACAAGACCTAAGTAAAAAATTTATATAAAACAATAATGATAGGAAAATTATTTAAGGATATGAATCTTAATGATTAAAGGAGAAAGTACGTCATGTCAATAGTATCCCATGGTAAAAATAGCTAAGTAAAAAATGCAATAAAAATATTAAACGCATCGATAGAAAAAATAAACAAAACTGCACGGTAGAAGAGCCTACAATTTAAACATAAATACTCATTATAATTCTAAACACACCAAACAGGTTTTCCTACCTGTCAAATTTATCGGCATGTGCTGCATTCAAAGTTCAATGCCACGTTGCAAAATAGCAGGTAAATAACAGGAAAATTGTCTATTAAAATATGCATCAGTTTTAAAAACATATTTGCAATTTGACACTGTTGCATCATAAGTACCGAGTGTATTAAGTGTATTTCTTTAAGGTAAATATAGAAAAGATCGTGTTCTCATTTACCGTCGATACAAGATAAATTTGGTATCTTTTTTATATTGCCTTGTCTTTCTTAGGATTTATCGGTGGTACCTTTAGTATTGCAGGTATAAATGGGCTCCGGCAATCATTGAAATATTCTAAGACCAACACATTAAAGTTGAAACATGCATTATTGATTTTTATCGAAATTATTGGTAACTTATCATAAGTAAATTTTGTAAATCATAAATGCGCGTAGTCACCGTCTTGGCTAAAATGTGTTATGTTGTATGAATCAAAATCAAATTAATCTAGTTCAAGTATTTATATAACGCACTAAATAAAGTAGGAAAGTACGTACTGATTACAACGTTCATAACAAATGGATAAATAATTACAATAACACATATACAACTTGTAATTTAGAGTTCCTTTTCCGACGCAAACACTTTAAAACTTATAACCACGTAGTTATTTATAATTTCGCGATTATAATAAATATTTAATGATGTGACGATGATTATACGACGTCTTTGTACGAAGGTCACAATGGCGCAGAACGTGTGCTGTATGTCATCCATAAATAGGATGTCCACGGCTTGACATTATCTTGTTGCACGGCGTGAGGATTGTTCCGCAGAGAAATGCATCATTTTCATCTCGTAGTAAAATCAATGTTATGTTAATGATAAGGAAAATTTTTAAGCACGAGTTTATTACGTATATTAGGGGGTTTAAAATGTAAAAGGTACTTACGTTTTTTTTAATTTTGTACTTAAGTTATTTTATACTTGACATTTTTTTTTTATACACAAGTAGAAGAGTCACTTATGGTGAAAGGTTACCGTTGTTCATAGAAACTAGTATCATGAAAAGTACCGTAGATGCATTGGCAGCAAAGAGGTGGGGGGGGGGGGGTATATTATTAACTACTGGCTCACGGTCACTGTAATGGAAACCTATATGAAACTTTCACGTTTAGTTCACATGGCGACTACGTAACGCGTTATTTTGATGTAAACAGTCGAACTCGAACTACAGAAAGCGTATGGAAACTCAAAAAATTGTTCATACGGCAACTGTACGAATGTCGACTGCATACGTCAAAAAATGCATCGCATAGTCGCTGTGTTAACCCAGCATAGTAATATATTTAAATTGTTTAGTATCAAAGTCAACGGTCTTCAACAGGGCGTCAAAACCTCTTCCATGGCGTACTCAGCTTCAGGGCGAGAGGGTGCAGCCAAATTGTAATAGACTGGAACGCCCCTTCTCCCATCTTCGTAATACATAAACATATAGTAAATAAAAAAAACTAATTATATTGAAAAAAGTAGGTGTGAGGCTAGAGCTCCTTAGTCCATTTTTCATTTACTGTTCCAACTTTAGGAGGGTCGAGAGTAGATAAGAATTTTAAAGTAGGTTCTTAGTAAACTTAAGGACCTAGATTCAAGATACTTCTAGAATTAAAACTTCCGTGTCTGAGTTTTGACGAACCAGCGACAGGAAAATCTTAATAGTACATAATATCCGTGCTAATTAAACTTAGTATACAATAAATCTATACAATTATCACGTGAAGGAAAAATCTTTGTATTTTTTTTTAAGAATAATGCAGGCATATGGGAGGAGACCCGAATCCAGCAGTGGGACAGTTATGGATGATGATGATGATGTTAGAAATGTGATATTTAGTATAGGTAACGTTTATATATAGGAAGAACAAGACGATAAATGTTATATATTACAAATACAAATTTAAAAGAAATAAAACATTGAAAAATGACAAAGTAAAATGATCTTATGCCTCATTGAATTACAATTGAATTTTGTCTACAGACCTGGTATCTAACATCTCTAACATGGTTGAGTTTTCTAGCTATATTTTAACATACATTATAGACTAATAAATTATTTCTAGATTCCTTAACAGTTCGTTCGAAAACGAATTCAATTTCAAACATAATCTGTAAATTATTTCGCCTACACAATCTAGACGACTTACGAATTAATTTATTAAGAGAAAAAAAGAGTGGTTCTAGATGTTTTTTGTATAATTCTTAATTGTTTTACGCTGTTAATTTTACTATATTACATTGTGTAACTAAGATTAATAACGTTACATAACTTGATAGCATTCATAGTGTATCTAATATGTTTAAACGAGCAATTATTCTATATATATATATATCGACAAGGATCTTGGAAACGGCTGCAACGATTTTCTTGAAATTTTGTATTCAGGGGGTTTCGGTGGCGATAAATCGTTCTAACTACGTTTCATTTTCAGAAAATATCGTTTTGACCGTGTTTTCATTGAATAAAATCCTCCTAAAATATAAATAGAATACGAAGCTAAATATCGCCATCATTTTCAAAGTTACAATAGCTCGGTCGAGAAATCAATAATAAAAATAAAACTTAAATAAATAACTTATAATAAAAATCGTTTCTAAATTACGTCTAAGCGCAATAATACAATAATAGATTTTGTATATTATATCATGTGCTATGTTGGGGCGACCTAGAATGTCAACTGACCCTAATCCCTCGCTGGAATACTAGGGTAACGTTGGAGGCGACAAAACTCGCCCTGTTTGGCTTTAAGGCCTCATAAAAGGTTTACAATAATAATTCGCTTAATATATTCAGTTTCCAGTGATATTATCATAAATCTTATGAATTATTTTAATAAATGATAAAAATTAATCAATTATATTATCAATATCATTATTAATTCATTATCATTATTACTGTTATTGTTAAATCCATGCAGCATGCCTGGTTAGTTACCCATTTGCTTGACTCAGCCGCCAAAAGATTTATAATATTCAAGCTGGGTGTTTATGAGCTAGATTTCTCTTTATTTTTATCTGCTTTCTTCTAGGCTGATAACACATCGCTGCTTTTCACGAATATTAGCACAAATCAAAATTAAAACAAAAGTCTTACTGAGCATGAAATAAGCGCTATATTCGAGTTGGCTGTGTCATAAACTTTCTTTTTCAAAATTTTTATTTGTGCTAGTATTCATGAAAAGTAGTAACATAGCGATGTTGATGGGCGAAGGTCATCACTAACTTGTTTGTCTTCTTGTTAAATAAAAAAAATAACTGATAGAGTTTAATGACCCGTGACCCAGTTGGTAACATTGCCACAAATGTGATCTATTTAGATTCTCGGTCGATGTACAGGTTTATGAGCAAATAAATCATCCCCATTGAAGAAAAATTAACTATTTTCAACGTTCGAGAAAATCGTAATTTAGTGTTTTATTTTTATAAAAATCGCTATAACTTTTTGTCTGGAGGAGATACAACACCAATTGTACACATATTTTATGTTATATATCAGAGTACTCTATAGAGTGAATTTTATGGTAATACAATAAAAGAGATTTTGGCTAAAATGTTACTTTATTAGTTTTACTTCTAGCGGGACGAAATATTTATTTATGGTCTTAATTATTTGCATGTTGGGTAAGGGATAATAATCCCGAAAGCTACTGTTTTGACTGTGTTGTAGAGAAATTAATTTATATTAAAACCACAACCCATAACTGTCCCACTGCTGGGCTCGGGTCTCCTAACACAATGTGAGGGTTTCAGGCCATAGTCCACCACGCTGGCCAAGAGCGGATTGGTAAACTTCACACACCTTCCAGAACATTATGGTGAACTCTCGGGTGTACGTTTCCTCACGATGTTTTCCTTCACCGAAGCAAGTG
>DWPA01000180.1:0-31111 GCA_018251375.1 Calpodes ethlius
TTTAATATCTTTCTTTGTTTAGGTTTTAACATAAGCAAACAGGGCGCATCTACTAAGATTATCCGCGATAAACTAAGGCTTTAAACTCGATATTCTCAGTTTTTACTTTATGGTAGATGCGTCCTTTTAACGATCGGGGGCAGAAATCTTCTCCGTTGAAAAATACTTAATATACATACCAATTTTCATAATGATCGGTCAAATAGTTTCTGAGTTTATCGATATCATATATATAGAAATTACGAACATCATTATTTTTATATATAGATAATAATATTGATAAAGCGTTTCAATTAAAATACGTAATTTTATTGGAGCTCGTTATGAAGCAAGATTAACATACGCTTTATTGCATGAATTTCATAACTTGACGTTTTATTGTGATACGAGTTCTTGATTCTACGGTCCATCATAACATGTGCTCAGTCCACGATGAATTAAGATTAAAATCGTGTACAACACGACATGTAAACGTGTTTATCTAAGCGCCGACGCACGCCTCGTGAGAATTTTACTGTGCGTCCAAGAATTGTATAAACTGTAAACATAGACGCATCGTTTTATAATACGAATCGTAAATATGAAAATGTCATTTCAATTTCTATATTTAAAAAGGCATACTGCAATTATATCACGTATTATAAATTTAAAGTTAAAAAATATTTGTAATTACTAAATTATGGGAAAAGTTTATTGAAAATGATCGTATAGTTTAAAAATGTAAGAATTCGCTTTTATCGTGCAATACAATTCATAACTTTGTTATTCGCCGTTGAAGAGTTTCCTTGCCTGGAGCCAAATCACAGTTTAGTATAAGACCATATATTGAAACGAAAGTGAATTATCATTGAATAATCAGCAATTTGTTTTAAATTTAATTGATTTTGAAAATATACTAAAACTATAACAAACATTGCAAGATGCAGATATTTTATAAAGGGCCTGAGGGATTTATTGTTTTAATAAATACATTGTTTTACCTTCATCAGTAATATTTCATAATACATAATGTAAACTCGCCTTTTTTGTAACGGCCTCATTATGGTGTCATGTTTCAAAACTTAGTTTTGAATTAATCAATTTACTTGTCATATATTAGCGGGCCATGCCAACTTTGCACGGATGCATTAATTAAGATTTAAAAAAGTTTAGCCTACGTCACTTGGTTATAATTTAAAATTCTACTGGTAAAAGAATTCTTATATTCGGATGAATAGATTCAAAGAGAAGGTTACAAACTTTGTTCAACAAACTTACAAACTTTCTGTTTTTTAATATTAGTATACATAAATAAATATTTCAATATTAAACTATATTGATGAATATTGTATTTTTATTGAAATCAATATTGAATACCTATAGGTCATCATCATCATCGTCACAACCCATAACTGGCCCACTGCTGGGCTCTGGTCTCCTTTCACATATTCGATAGTAAAATTGCAAAGAAGTTAAAATTGTGAAAGTGTTAATGCTATTTTTATTTATTAAATTATGATGCATTTTATATCTTTTGTCCTTGTTGTCTCTTTGTCCTACTGAATATGTTGTAATAGAACCTTTTGTTTACATTATTACTTAATCACGATTCTGATACACAATGCAATCAATGGACGTTTGATTGATAACCGTACCCCAAATACTTCACATATCTGTGTGGCACTGAACTAAGGTTATCGTTTTCGCGTAAATTGCTATTTGGGTGCTTGACTCAAATATAAATATACACACAAATGACAACAAAAGGATTACTGATGATATTGTTTCGTAAATTGTCTGTTAAAAAAGTTGTATAACATAATTAGTATATTAGAATGTATATGGTGGTAACGACAGCTCGGTCTCAGTTATCTCCTTCTGGAGTTTATGTCTTCCCATAGGAACCTTATAACGTCAATTAAAGTTCTCGAAAAAAATCTAATAACCCCTTGGTGGATGACAGATATTTACCATGGGCCATACAAGTTTGATTTGCAACCTTCTAAGCCTTGTATCTTTTTGATAAAATAGATGAGATTATGTCATCAGTCCCATGCTGTTAGAGGTCGTTGGATTCTCTACTACCCAGTATAATCCTGACGGCATTTGTGCTCGGTAGTATAGTTTATTTTATACACAGCTAAGCCCTTAGTATCGACTGTAAAATGTTTTATGAGATTTTGTTATAGTGCCCGAGAATATTATGAGACAAATTTTCCAATAGAGAACAATTCCACTGTTAGAATTGCTTGATTTTCAATTGTTTTAATTGTCATATATTAATTTTGTTTGATTTGTCACATATCCCCTAGTTTACCTACTTCATAAATATTTTGTGGAAAAGTTCCTTAAAGCATAAATTAGTTAATACTTAAACCGATACTTAATTTACATAAGAACTTAATAAATTAAACCTTATATTGCCTACATTTTTTTCAATGTCAATATCAGAATTAACTGCACACCAAAACAACCTTTAGTACATTCGTATACCAAGTTAAGAGGGCGGAGATTTGTGTGCGCTTTGCCAATTGTGTGACCTTCATACGGGTATAATATGTCGTCGAACGGACGCGCACTGAATATAAAAAAAATATATCGCAGAAATATAAAACTGTTTTGGTATGTTTGTAGTAAATAGACACAATAAATATTATGCCGATTTTAACAGTTATTTTAGCAATAGTATGCTACATTTTTACTGAATAACAAATACATTTTACTTAACTATATTTTTCATCAATCGCAGATTATTTTTTACAAATTAAAATGAATTCAAATCGTGATAAATAATACGTGACCTCAAATATCTAATACGAGTAACTTTATATTAGTAGACGTTGCACGACCGTAGGAAAAAAATCCTATTTCTGTTTTTTGTTCTCGGGTACCGCTTCGCTACCTCGTATTTTTGGTGGAGCCTCAGCCTTAAACGAGTCTCGGACTACCTTAAACTATAACGTGTCGATAACCCTGTACCATCATCAGTCAGTCAGTCATCATTCCATCGTACCTGTTGAGCAAATGTTGATTATTTAAATAGCTTCGGTGTTGTTACGAATAGTCTGTAGAAACCATTTACTTCCAAATAACCATGTTATTGATATTTTATTCTTATTAGCATTTTATTTTACATTGGAATCACACCTGACAAGTCTTTCGAATTTTTGTCAAAACAACCCGAGTCTCTATGGATATCCATAATTAGTAAATAATTATTTCTATCGCGTTAATTATTTCCTAAAGTTGTAAGTGCAAACAGTTAATAATCTCTTTAAGACCTACATTCTGTTTTGTTGTTGTTTGTGTAATTAGGAAAATTTCCAATCGCGGCCCAACAGCTGACATGATAAGTAATATGCGGAAAGATCCCACGCGTAACGGTCTTGCACATTGACATGGTTTATTGATAGAGCAATTAACGGATTTATTGTATTTCTTACTTTCGCTGCTTTATTATTTATATTTACTTCAAGTTTTTTTATAAAAATTGCTCACGTTATTAGTTATCTGTATTAGAGAGTTTTGGTTTCAATAATTAGGTTAAGGAGGAACCATTTAGTAATAAAACTAGTGTAAAGATATTTAAATAAGTAATATAAAGACATTGTACAATATTATAGCATTGTACCATCTGTATTCAGTAAAAAAGTGACAGAAAAAAACGAACCACAGATTAAACAAAAAAAATGTCATTTTTTTATTTAAATTAATTTTTATTTCTGTCTGATGGGTTTTGATATTGATATAACATAACGTTTTTTACAGTTGGATAAGTTGTAATGATGGTGTATTCTTATGTCAAATTCTTTATTTCGTGAGCACGAGTAAAGCTGATTTTCAATCAGCGATGTGCAAGGTGGCTAAGCTACAGGCGTGTGACCAATAAGGTTTTAAGAGCAATTCTGAGGGTCATGACCGCCTTCTTACGCCCGTCAAAATTGAAATCATACTTAGAATTACTGCAAAGTGACCACAGTGACAAACGGACTAAAGTTATTTTTTTGCTATTTTTTCTAATAATTAGAAGAATAAGTAAATACTAATATCGGCTAAAAATATCTAATCTATTGTATTAAAGTAAAATTTTATAAATCATTTTTGACCCTGCTAATATGATTCCCCCTGCATAATCGTTTACTGTGACTCCCCCTGTGTAAGGTTGCTTGATTTTCAATTGTCTTTCATTTCCCTTCAACCCTATTGAGTTTTTCGACACATATCCGTACCACAGCTACCTCGCACATCATTATTTTAAAAGCAACCTAAAACCTGACTTTTCTCTTAGTTTCAGCGGCAGCTCTGATACCAAATTTGAGTGGAATTATTTCTCTCGTTGGAGCATTCAGCAGTTCCGCACTTGCCCTAATTTTCCCGCCATTTATCGAGATAATGACGTTCTGGCCTGATCGACTCGGGAGACACGATTGGAAGATGTGGAAGGACATCTTGATAATAATCTTCGGTCTGACCGGCTTCGTATTCGGTACCTACGCTAGTGTGAAGAATATATTAAAAATTCCTTAGACAATCATTAATGACTCGGATTAAATAATAATGAATGATAACAGAAAATTATTTTGACGGTATATCGACAATAATTTATTGTAGCTTATATTGCAGCTTATTATTTTTAAGTTGCACGAAAATTTTTAACCAAAGTAGAGTAAATATTTATAATAGATTAAGAATATTATAGTATTACGTTATTGTGTGATCTGAATAATGAGATCTTGACAGTACCTATATCACTAGCGTTATAGCATAATATTATATGTACTGATTTGTTAGTACCTAGTTTGAGTTCGGAGTTTAATAGGAAGTAGAGTGGGATATATATTTATATATTGCAGCTCCAATATTTTAAACTTAATTTTGATTTTGATGAGAACCGTATTTTTTTAATCGAATTTTAATTATATTTCGTAAATACTGACTGTTTTTTGTTTTTCGATTCTTGTTATTTCCTTTAACGAATCCAATTGGAATATAATGGGTACACATAAACTACGCATTTCTAAATTAACTTTTACGTATACCAAAAACTTTGCATTCCATTTATTGATGACTTACATTTGTACCTGTGCTACGTTAATGTATTTTTTATTTATTTGTAAAGTTTTTTTTTTGTAATATTTTTGTTATGAATTAAAATGTTTTATATTAATTATCTATCAACACGTCTTACCATAGAGTATACGTGTCGTTATTAAGTAATTTAATAGTGAATTTTTGAAGTGGAACTTCTATATTGACGTAGTAGAAACGGAATAACAAAAACGTCACGTTTTGTTGCAACGTTTCCTAGTAACTTTAGTGTCACGGCTGTATACAACAACAATAAAAAATAATCAATAAATTCGAAAAAAGAACAATATGTCGTAAAGAAGTTTCACTTTGTATGTGTGTAAACGCACTGTTTTTTTATCAATTTAAAGTGATGCTTTTAGTATTAAAAAGTGAAATTGGACTGGACATTATAATATTTGTCTCTAAATAAATCATGCATAATATGAATTATATTAATAGGTTTTATTATAAAAACATGACTATTTCGTTTCAACATTAACTTGGTTAAATCAAAAAATACTCATAGTGTGATATTGCTGCACAAATCATAAATATTTCCACAGAATATAATATTTTACCATATTTGCATGTCATAGTCCCTTAAAAAAAAAA
Source organism: Calpodes ethlius (assembly GCA_018251375.1). NCBI lineage: Eukaryota > Metazoa > Arthropoda > Insecta > Lepidoptera > Hesperiidae > Calpodes > Calpodes ethlius. The sequence continues at coordinate 5,662 of DWPA01000180.1, forward strand.
ACATTGTTTAAATATCAAAATAAACAATGTGCATATTTTGTTTTACAATTAGAAAAAGAATCGTCAAAAGTTCTTTAGTTCATTTTGTAATTCGTTATTTAACTTATTATTTGTTAAAATTAATATTTATATTTATTTAAAATGCACATGTTTTTATTAAATAAACACAATAACTTTTGATACTATTTTTTTTACTGAATCTATTTTACGATATGATTTTTACATCAATTATGATTTTTCCCACTGTCTTAAATAATTACGTACAAAATGATAATAAATATTTGCTGTGATCAAGACTTCGGACAATAGGATTCAATAAGTGGATTTTACTCGCAAAAAAATATTATAATTATATTAAATTCCATTATTAAATTTAAATGTAATATATTTATTTTTTCATTATCACATGATGTAGTTTCAGGTTTTATAGAAATTGCTTTCTTAGTGTTTTCGGCAGTTGCATCTTGTATCTAAATTGAATATCTGGAAAAATATAAATTTACCACTAATTTTATAGATACTTTGCAGGAGACTTCAACAATATTTTAATATTATATGTACCCAAAGATTGACAATGGGTTTCACCAGGATTTCTTTCAGGAGTAATATATCTGTGTCTACATTCTTCGTTAATAAAATATAACAGGTTATCATATATATGTATTATGCTAATTAAGTTACGTGACAGAAAATCGTTCTGTATTTTAATATATTTCGACTTCTTAATTGCTCCAATTGAGTTACTATTCAAACTATAAGTAATATTTGCTCTTTTTGTTTGTATTTTTCATCCCGATTGTGGTGTAACGGCACCTTTACACCGTGCTGTCACCGCCCAAATGTATCTGATGTATCGTATATATTAATTATTAGAGCAGCTTATCTAAGTAGTGTATACTAAAATTTGTTCAGTACATTTAACGTAATTCTTGTACAAAAATATAGACAATTCAAAAAGTATATTTTTATTAGGAGGATTCGGAAATTGCCCTTATTCACGTTATTACATAATAGTTATAGAAAAATCTAAATGACATGTTACCAGTAATTTTCACTAGCTAGAATTTAACCGTATATAATTTTAGGTAAATGTTTAAATGAAATTATTATGAGTGTTTAAAAGTACACATGATTTACTATTGCTTGTATAATTGTATTTATATTATTTATTTTTTTGCTTAGCTATGAATGGAGCTTTAAATAAAATCATGTAACCTATGCATTTTGTTTTAGCACAACCTATTACTAAATTTTATTAGGTTACCAAAGCTGATTTGTTATAAATATTGTCTTTGTGCAATGACTACATATTGTATATTAATTAAAATGTTATGCAGATGAAGAAAGTGTGTTTTTCAATTACCTCGTCCCTATTATTTACTAGAGAATAAATAAGATTTGATATGATTTAATTTATTTTCTGTTATAAAGCTCAGATTATTTTTAAATTATAAGCACTGAAAAATATTTTTTGTGACTAATTAACTACATGTTATCCAGTTCTGCTTATTTAATTTACTTTGCATTCTAATAGGAAGGGGACGTGAGGAAATTGGCCACCATTTAAGCCAACATCAGAATTATTCTCAACTGAATCAGTTTTTTAACTGTGATTTTTTACTTAATCCTGTAACTATACAGGATGTTCGGCAGAACTTTGAACATAAGTTAATGGGCGAAAAGGGGGGGATAGTCTGTTACCTAACGAATGTATCATTTTCATACGCTTAAAATCCCTTTAAAAACAAGTAAAAAAGATATGTCATATTTTTTATCTATGGAAAACAACAGGTGCGTTGCGACCTAAGCAGCGGAAATAAGTAGCAGTACGCTAAGTAAGCTGCATGTGATTAGCCACATGAATCTCCCGGACATTCTCAAAAAATCAAATATTCTTTGCCACTTCACGTTTCTAATTAATGGTCCTGAAGTTTATTTATTTTTAAAGAGTATTATTTAAAATCCTATTATTAGTGTCTGAAACAATGAAATGAATTAGATTATATTATAATAATTAGATGTAATTAATTTAAGCTGGCTTTGAAGAAAGTTAATAAATTAAAATGTAAACAAAATTCACTTTTTTATTACATGAAATATATAGAGACAAACATTCAATCTCAATCTGTACAATACTACTTTAGTGTACGCTCATATTATTCTAAATAAAATATTTTCATCACCATCGTAATTATGATGGTATTCTTCAAACAGAATTGCATTAAAAATTTCCATAGATGTGTATAGATGAGTATCCTGTTCTTCTGTAACAAAAATTGTTGACCTATAAAAAAATACAGTAATATTTTAGAAAGTTTCTGAACGAATATTACTACAGAGGTAGGCAACACTAACACTCACTCAGTCAGTCAGTAGAAATGTCATTAATAGACAACAATTAAAAAATGTCGGAATCGTGTCAAGACGGTAATTGTCATGGAAATAATGAATATGGGCCTGACGAATCACCAACGAAGCTTATTGTTAATTACATTCCCGAAGTCATGACGCAGGATATGATGTTTTCACTATTTTCGACCATGGGTAAATTAGAAAGTTGTAAATTGATAGCTAACAGAGGGTATGGGTTCGTCGAGTACTCTTGTCCTGAGGATGCTGTGAAGGCACGGAAGGCGTTCAATGGCCTTTTAATGCAGAATAAAACGTTGAAAGTGTCGCACGCGCTCCTCAACCCGGAGTTGAAGCCGCCCTCGAAGCCGGAAGCTGACTGGAACCTCTACGTATGTAACCTGCCTAATGAACTAACCTTGCAGGATTTACATGGACTTTTCGCACAATTCGGTAAAATAGTAAATTCACGCATAGCTGCAGGTATAGCTTTCGTTTTATATGAACACCAATATGAAGCCGAGAGGGCTATCCAAAATATTAATGGTGCTACACCGCCTGGATTTTTACATCCTTTAACTGTTAAGTATGCTAATAAAAGTAACCCTAACAAACATAAAAACAATAATAACAATTTTGCTAAAAGCCCTTTGGTAAAACCTTTTCATTGGATTAATCATATGAGTGCTATTAATGACCATAATTCTCCAAACACATGGTCTATTTATATTTATAATATTGCTCCCGAAGTAGAGGAGTTGACTCTGTGGCAGTTGTTTGGTCCCTATGGTGCTATTGTATCTGTTAAGATAATTAAAGACCATCAGACTAATAAAAGTAAAGGATTTGGTTTTGTTACGATGAGAAATTATGACCAGGCAGCTATGGCGATACAAGCACTGAATGGGCATGTTATTCAAGGCCAGCCATTGTCTGTTAGTTTTAAGACGCAAAAGAGATAATGTCACAAGCCCAGCGCTGCTAAACTACAATATCAGTACAGTAACAGATAGACAAAATGTATACATTATCATGGATTGGCAACTATTGAAACCTGCAATAGCTCCAAGTCTTATTCCTGCACACATCATAACTTCACTGACTTGTCAACTATTGTTAAAAATATTATATTACTTTGAGCTATCAACATTGTTAAGTTTGTTTCTTATTATGAATAATAATTTATTCAGTTTGCTCGTTAAATGTTTCAAGTTTACTAGAAGTTTAAGATTTGTATTGAATTTGATTGTTGTTTGGAAGTTCAACATCAGTTGTGAGCTATGTGCTTTGATTATTTTTATCTATTGTTTAAGTATAATAAACCATTATAAAATGTGCTTTTACAAGATCTAACTAATATAAGCCACATTGAGATGTTTAATCAGCTATTAGTTTTAGTTGTACACTTTTTATAACATGATGTCTATTTAGGTAGAAAAAACGAAATCTAGATTATATCATATTTATACATTTAGTATAAAATTTGCTGAATTAAAGTTCATTTTCACAATTTTCAAAATGTGTCTTTATTTCCCAACATTGTATTAAATTTGTTGTTGGTAAGTATAAGGTTTTGTTCATATTTATAATACATTTAATTATTAACATGCTACATTACATGGAATATCTGTGTAAGGACTATGAATTGAGTTCAGTGACAATTTTCTACATTGCAGTTCATTATGAAAAAAACTGTATGAATTCATGAAATTACGAGTAAATCTATATTGTCCAAACACAGACTTGTTTCAACGGCTAATGACGTTATTTTATGTTAATTGCCCTAAATATATTCATTAGTAAAATACTATAACATTGCGGTTGCGGAAATTACATATATTATATTGAGATAAGCAAGCAGGCTATGAGTTCTTGATGAACAAACTAAAATGTACTCTATGACCCTAGAACTCGGTCTAAAATTGAATATCCACAAGTTATCAATGCGGATTGCAGCTCGACGTTAACATAGCTGGCGCCAGTGGCGCCTCTTCAGTGGTAGTAATACGCCTCGTGTATCGATGATAATGCGTGTCACTGTCAATGTCAGTTCACATGACTCAGTTTTAAAGTGTTGTCATTTGTATAAATAAAGATTGTCTATTAAATGCGTAGGTCTACATTGTCTATTTTTGTTTTAAATTATTTAGAGTAACTTAATATTTAACCATGTTATGTATATGTCCTCGTTTTATAGGTATATCTTAAGGTAATTTAGTGAGAACAAAATATTTATCTCTATTTTCCGCTAGATGGCATGATTTGCAGTAACACTAAGGTCGATACTTATAAAGTTGCACATCTCACAGAAAATAATCTATTAGTTGTGCTAGTGAAATTCAGGTATTATAATTTGATCTACTACGGCAAATATTACTGATTTCAAAACTGGCCGACCGAACCGAAATACCGGAAAATCGCGGGAATTTTCAAGCATTTCCATTTGTATGAAAACTAAGCGTGTCATATTTTTTCTAGTCCGCCTTATACAACTCGATTATAGAAAGCCAGCATATCACAGTACTCAACCCCAGACTAATAGGTTTTAAAAACCATTACATATTATTATAATCAGAACCCATTTTTTATTTGTTGAAATACAAGACATTTTCTCACTTACATTTATTTAAATTATTAAGTTCATCTAAAATTAGCTGAAATGGCTATGAGATAAAATAATAAAAATGTGAGGCTTACCGCAACCAACACCCTCGCAGTACGGTACCCAGTGGCTAGACGGACAAAGACAGAAAAATAAGAGAAAGCCTCTTTGTCGAGACTGTGTGGCACTGCATCGACAGGATTCAATCATTCCTTGCGTACCACCGTTCCACCGACCTACATTTCCGCCTTTCGATTTCATTACTACAAGAAGACAGGGTTGTAGCTAGAATCGAATTTGAAGTAGGGCAGCATTGGTTACAGGTAGGTGGAAGTAAAAAAAATATTATAATTGATCTGCCCTCGAAGCATGGGCTCCTAAACCGATCACCTAAAGTGATATACATTCAATAGCTTTTAATTATAATAATTTATCTAAGTTTTTGGTATTTTAAGATACGGCATTGTTCTACAATACCACTCCTTAGCTACGGCCCTGCAAGAAGATCTCTGATATTGTGGAGAATTTGGAGAAGAAGACGAAGTACCCGTTGCTTCGAGAAGTTGGACTTGCATTGCAGTAAATTTCAACTCCTTTTTTGTGCACGTTCCAACAGATGTCCTGTCGAAATTCGTAATTAATGGATGGATAAAGGGATCGTTTTCTATGACTTCCGTAAACGTCGACGACTTCAGGGAATCACCGAAACCGGCGCTTCACTTCGCGAATAAATAACTTATTTGTTATAAATAATATTGACGTATATTAATGATGTATAAGCAGTGATAGCCTAGTGGTTCAAACGTTGGTTTCCCGAACTTGGGGGCGTGTGTGCGGAGACGCGATTGCAGCTGGGGGATGGTTTTGGGTTGTGATGATGATGATGAATATTGATATACATATGTCAGTGTGTAAGACAGATATGCTATAGGCCTTTTTGCCTGAAATAAAGGAATTTTTATTTATTTTATTTGAGTTAAATAATCCAAAATCAAACTTTTTATACAAAAATCAAGGAAAATAAAAATGAGTAAAATATTATTTCTTTTTTTTTTGGAGAAAATCAATAAAAGTAAGAATGAATCTCACAGCGAAAGTATTATATTCATAACCCATATTTGTCCCACAGCTGGGCTCGGGTCTCCTTACACAATGTGAGGGGTACAGACCATAGTCCACCAGACTGGCCAAGTGTGGATTGGTGAAAGCATTTATTTAAAGCAAATGTTCAAGATGATAGTTATTTATGTGGACTAACGGACTTTGGCCAAGCTTATTAATAGGTAAGATTTACGCGTATGACGTCAGAGATGGTGGCTCAAAACCTTAATGCCTTGGGTTTAAGTATTATTTAATCTGTTACTAAAATTTAAACACTATTAAAATATAATCGCATTAATGATTCGACTTCAAAATTATCATATTGAATATTTGTAGAATAGATAACTTACTTTTTTGAAATTGATGAAAAATATGTTTAAAATATGAAATACAACATTAGAGATCTACAATTTTTAACATAAGTACACATGCAGTTGTTTTTTTAAATAGTCCTTTTTTAATTAAGTACTATTCTATTTTAATTATGTCCAATGAAATTCGGGTCAATTTATAAAACGGGTTTTATCAAAATCGAAACAGTAAAGCATTTAACGTAATTTAGAAACATGCAAAAGTGCTAAAAGTACTAAGCATGTAAACGATTGAAGCCTTTGAAGGTGAACATTTTGTCCGATATTTCAGGCGCATGCTCGTTGGGTTAGCAGAGAAGTAGGGTCGATACTCAGTTAACTCGGTATCAAATGTTGTAGCGGGCGACGTTGTGTTCCACACTCGTCCTTTCAAAGGCATATTAATATCTGTAATAAAAACACGATTTAAAAGGGTTTCAAATCATTGTAATTTTTGTAAAGTGGCGGTGGCGGAAAGTGAAAGTTCAGCAGTGGCGGGAGGCGTCGGCCTCGCCGTGAGTAGCAAGGTATACACTACAAATCTATTGCAAACCTATCATGCACCTATCATAACATTCAGAACATCATATATAATATGGTTAGTATAGGAATACCTGCTACGTATCTACGATAGGATACGACATCCATTTTATAATTAGAAAGGTACCTACTACTAATTCGTCTTTGGTTTTCATTTGTTATTTCAGCCAACTTTCACTGTGGAAAAAGATTACATGTATCTAGGTTTAGAACTGTTTAATATAAAATATTACATTAGAAGAATAATGCTGTAAATTGTAATAGGTCCCAGTCGGCTCATGATAAATAGTTGTAAAATTCTTACGTTCCTTATTAGGGGAAATTTTGGAATCGGTGCCTGAGTACGCCGATGAATGGATTATTTTAATTATCTCATGCATTCTTCCAAATAAAAAATATTTTAATATGAAGCTATAAATTACATTGATCCCGCTTTTATTTTACAGACAAATATCGAACCATCTAGGACTATGTACATCTATGCCTTTCAAGACGCACGTACCTACTATTTTCCATAAAATTTCTTACTTTTTTATATTTTTCCCTTGCCCTCCCTCGACGAAAAATAAATTGTTTTCGAAGAATAACCCCAGAAGAACCCGCGAAGCTAGGTACGTCCATGGTTCTGAAACAATAGGTACCTAGACTTCTAGAAGGTTCTTGCATTACCTAACAAATATTAATGCTAGAAAATAAAAATATTAATAAACGAATTACTGAAAGACTACTACCTACGTATATGTAGTATCTGGGCCGCTCTGTGCTGGTTTACTGAAACATCTGAAACTCTAAAACTATACTCAAACCTAGGCCCACAACACGTAAATTTGCAAGTTACGAGTGTTGCGACCTTGCGGATACAATCAATCGCGTGCATGTGAAAAGGCTAAGCACTTATGAAACATGACAATTTCGTTTTCTGACAATAATAGACTTAGGTATATACGACACTATAAAGTTTTGATAAAAGAGTACGAAGCATTGTTAGTTAATTGTCTATAAAAATATGATGATAGTATATAACACAAATTTTCAGACCCATTACCGAGACATCTGTGGAAATTCTGATTGATTTTGTATGCGGCATATAAAAATGATGATTTTTGTATTCGAGTCTCATAAGTTTATATTTCCTGTATCCCAGTATCAACAGTCCCAGCGTGGGGTCTCAGAAGGGGTCGAGTTCCATATTTTGACCCAGGGGAAGAGGACAAATCAGTCTATTTTCACCAAGGGAGGGTAAACACAAAACCTACCTACGGGAAAACATAGAGAAACGAGCGGGGACGGCTGACTTCCCGCGTCGCCGCTCCATCTCGCTGCACCCACGTATATCATTCGCAACACAAGGATTTGTAGTGCGAGGTTGTCAATGTGTGCTAGCGATTACCTATTGTTTTTTAGTATTCCCTCATATTGTAAGACATAGACCAGCAGTGGGACAGTTATGGGTTGTGATGATAAGATGAGTGAGTTTCAGTATCTACGTCACTATATGTGTGCCAAAGATTACGAACGGTTTGTTTTCGTCCAGGTATATCCGAGTCCGGGGGCGGCGCGCGGCGTGTGGGCGCTGCCGCAGCCGCCCCCATGTACCATGGCAGCCGAAGAGGCTCTACCTCCTTGCTCGCCCATGTCGCCAGACGCTCCAGCGACTCAACCTCGCATCACTACCAACCTCAGCCATCATTCCGATTTCTATCAGCTCATTTTTGAAGCTGTTCGATCTGGGTATATTATTGCCTTTATTTGATTTAATTTAACTGTGTAAGAAATGCAAATAAATGTAAACGTTTATAACTTAACTTTTTATAAAAAAACGCATTGACTCTAATATGGTCGTACTGATTAAATCATTAAAACTATTAGTATTTATTTTAATCTTTTGCTGCAGCCAGTTAGCTGCTAATCTCAAACAATTTGGCTCGTTTTTGAACGGCGACCACAGCTTTGACCGCGTTTTGCCTTCCCCTGCGCTCCCCACCAATAAGATTCTACAAGTCGATTATAAACGAATACGACCGTGTAATTTTTTATAGGTACTAACTCGATCCGAGATCGATATTTCGGAATAAACTTAGATTATTAAAAAGGTAGCAAGTTTTGTATGCATTTTCAGTGAAGTATCAGAGATCGAGCGATTGGTGGAGAAACTAGGAGTTGAGATCTTGAGCGCTCGTGACCAGCACGGGTACACTCCCGCGCACTGGGCCGCGTTGGACGGATGCGTAGCTGTCATGCGGTATCTGATAGAGAGAGGAGCACCTATTGACCTTTCTTGTTTAGGCACTCAGGTAAATATGAATATCTAAATCTTCTGACTAAATCTACTTAGTGACTGTTAATTTTAATCTGTAACAGCAGTACTTTATATAAAATAAGAAATGATTTTTGATTATTAAAGCCTTAAATAATGAGATTTGTACGAGTAAAAAAACGATTCTTTTTAATTTATATATGTACTTGAACCTTAATGAATTAAATAAAAACATATTAGATACTTATATAATTATTTCATTAAAGTAATTATTTTAATCATTAGAACAGCTTCTTATCCTCATTATTGTTTTACAATTGATTTTATAATTTATATAAAAGCAATAGATAGATAAGATAATACACATAATGTAATATAATTATACTGAGATACCTATTAAGGTACCAAAGTACCTACCAATTACGTACTAGGTCAGTAGCATTGCATCTATGAATATAAATAGCCCATGATACTTGGACAAGGCCATAATATCTGTATATTCTAATAGAATATAAATATTTTTAGGGACCGCGGCCAATTCACTGGGCCTGCCGAAAGGGTCACGCGTCAGTGGTGCAAGTGCTTTTACAATCGGGTGTAGCCGTTAACGCTGCTGATTTCAAAGGTGATGTTTTTATAGCTGGCAACTGAGCAGACCGGTCAGGTTATGGTGGATAGTTACCACTGACCATGCACAAGGAAAGGACCTAGTTGTCATTAGTCCTGCAACTCTGTATACTAACCGACGCCAGATAACACATAGTCATGATTCTCCATATACCCGCATAAGGAATAAGCTTCGTAGTATACAACTGAGTTTAGCATCGCTTACATTTTAAGACAAGAACATCTCTTAGACCTAATTGATGTACCTACGTTGATTTGTTTTATACATAAGATTAAAATTGAAATAGAAAATATGTGCTCAGGAGTTTCTTTCTACGTTTCTTTTCCCTAATCGTAAAACACCTGCCTGAAATTATTTTCAACTGCAAAAGTAATATATGTAGAAACTTATAAACTTATAACAGAAACTTTAAAACGAATTATAAATTGTGTACTCTAAGCAAGTTTGTTGTCCATTCCACTCTGTATCTGAAAGAGATTGCTATAGTAATAAGACCGCCTATTGCTGTATAATAACAATTATTATTAGATATCTGAATAAAATGTATTACATTTTATCCCTTGATGTGCAACATATTAGTGTTATTTTCAATGTTCCTAAATTTTTTTTGTAGGTTTAACACCATTAATGACGGCCTGTATGTACGGTAAGACTGCAACCGCAGCGTATCTCCTCGGCATGGGAGCGGCTACCAGGCTATCAGATATCAACGGCGATACAGCGCTCCACTGGGCTGCGTACAAGGGGCATGCAGATTTAGTTCGTCTCCTCATATATTCTGGCGTCCCACTACATTGTACAGATAATTTCGGGTCAACGCCCTTGCACTTGGCATGCTTGTCCGGTAACCTTACATGTGTAAGACTACTTTGTGAGAAGGTAATAGAAATAGTATCAAACAATTTATAATGTTATATCTAAATATACGAATTATCTAGTTAGGTTTCTATATCTATTTTTAGGTGAAAGCGGAGTTGGAACCCCGCGACAAGAATGGAAAAACTCCATTAATGCTTGCGCAAAGTCACCGTCATGCAGAGGTTGTCAAACTTTTACAAAAGGAAATGAAGCGTAAATCTCACTGGATGCCTCCGCTATCGGAGCTTTGGGCTTTGTTGTTTGGGGGTGCTGGGCAATCGAAAGGGCCGCTTTTATTCTTTCTGGGATCTGTTCTTTTGTGGGGCTATCCGATGTATATTATAAGGGTAAACAATGTTATTTTTTACAAATAGATATAGAGAATATGCAAAGTTTTATGAGTCAGCTACGAACATATTTATGACTTATGTTTTTTTTTTGGAATTCAAGTGACTAGTTACAGATATAATTAATCATTGATATATAATTTCAGTGTATACCATTAACATGGAATACTTTACGCCTCTCTCACTATTGTTTCTTGTATTGGAACGGCATCATGTGGCTCAGCTGGGTGATAGCTAATCGTCGTGACCCTGGATACATTCCACAAAACTCTGAAACTTATTACAGAGCTATAAGGCAGATACCCTATTACGATAAATGGAAGAAAAGAAACGTTATACTTTCTAGACTGTGTCACACGTGTCGTTGTTTGAGGCCTCTGAGGTAATAATCTCCTTTAAAATGACCCTTTTTCCTTTATATCGCTCCTACAGAACGTTTATAACAATTTCCATAGGAGCGAGGCGGCTTACATTTTTTATTGTTAATAAAATGGTTTTAATATTTAATAATAAAGCATAGTATAATCGAATATTGTTCAATCAAAATGTTTTCAAAAAATTAAAACAACATACTTACTAAAGTTTATAACATCCTGCGTTTACAATCATAACAATTACTTCTTTCTTAGCGTGAAACTATGTATTTCATATCTTTTTGGAGCAACAGGACACTGTTTAAGATTGTAATTTATTTTACAGGGCCAAACACTGCAGGATTTGCAAACGATGTGTTGCGTACTTTGACCACCACTGTCCCTTTATCTACAACTGCATTGGCGTTCGGAATCGTATGTGGTTCTTCTTGTTCGTAATGAGTGTAGCCATCAACTGCACGCTATCAATCTACTTCGCGTGTTATTGTTTAGTGCTGGAAGGATTTGGTCTTTTGTACGTGCTGGGACTCCTGGAAGCTATAACATTTTGCGCACTCGGTTGGATCTTAACTTGCACTTCGGTAAGAATTTAATTTGTATAACTCAATAATACACGTGGATCAAATGATTGAATATGTCTTAGAGAAGTATGGTAATAAAAAGCATCATATATTAATATATAAAAGGTATAAATGTTGAAAGTTAAGTAATTACATTTAAATAAACATCTTTTAATAAACATTTTTTTCAAACATCCGAGAACGTGAGAAAAGAACGTTACGAAACTGTAACGTTACATACCTACCTACCAAATCTCTGCGCCCTCCGAAAATAGAACCCAGAACTCTCTCGCTTGATACGCAGGGTCGCTATAAAATGCACGTACTAGTCGCCACAAAATTACGGTAATGATAATCTGCATTTGAGAATATGTAATGAGTTTAAAAACAAAAAAAAATGCTCACTCGAGACTCATGTAATTGGTCCAATGATCGAATTACTAAACTCGAGTACCTCATATGGTTAATAATTGTATAATCCCAACTATTGTATATTTCTTACAGATTCTGCACGCTTGTATGAATCTAACGACAAACGAGATGTTCAACTATAAAAGATATCCCTATCTCAGGGACAAGAGAGGCCGATACCAAAATCCATTCTCACGAGGACCCATAATGAACCTGATTGAGTTCTTCGTGTGCCTTCCAGACAAGTATGACGAACAGGATCTATTCTACGAAGAAAATATATGATGTGAAACGCGTTGGGAGTGCGTCAGAAGGGGTCTCGGTGTAAGAAAGGACCTAACTAGTGTTTGTGTGCATACCACTTCCCTTCAGACCCGAAATAAAAACTAGACAAGTGTTAAATTTCTAATAAATCCTTTTTCAAACACAATTGCACCTAAATTCCTATTAATTTTACTAATGTGAATATCTTGATGTTCAACTAGCTCTATTGGTGAGGTAATTTATAAGATCAAAACTTATAATGACCATACAAAAATGTTATAATAAATTCTTCCTCATTTATATATCGCTAAGGTCATAAGGCTTGATGCACATGGCTTCATTGCAAGAATTAACTGAATACTTTTACTTATCTCACTGGTCTTTATAAATACATATAAATGTATTTAAAACCTGGCGACAGCTCACGAAATTACTAATTATAATAAACATTCTGCTTCAAATAATTTCGAGGAAAAGTAAAGAAATATTAAGTCATACGTGTTTATTTCATTCGAGGAAAAACACAAAACAAATACCAGAGTAATTTCAATGAAACACAAATAGTTAGTTAATATTTACGTTTTTAATCATTGGAACAAAACCTTACACAAATTTATGTCCAGCATTAAATTAATGTAGGTATAGTAAGAATTAACTACTTCTACAGACTGTAAAATTTGGTGCAATGACAAAATACATTAGTTACTTGTATTTTATTGTTAGCAGCTTTATGATTTGTGCAAAGTAAACTAAATATAAATATTTTTAATTTAAGTATTTGTTTCATTTGTAATGATTCATTACTAAATAGTTTACCCATCTAAATATCACATTTCACTTACACATCAGTCTAATATCCATTTGTATTGTAACATGCGGGACACCAACGTGGCTGTTTTGTCAATATTCATTGTCCTCATACCCGAAGGTATGTTTTACATCACGCTACCATTACAATACAGATGCAATATTTTAAATCTTACAAACCACATATCCTATTCAGCATTACCTAAACCATTTTAAATAATTGTTAAATTATGAATTTAACTGGCTATGTTTTTATTTTTTATCATTAATCCAGATCAAAATAAAAACCATAGAAAATAAACAATGCTACAAATGCGACAGACTAGTGAATATAAATAACATGTACAAAGTATGTGGTGTATAATACTGATGTGTTCCTAACACTATCACAAAGCTTATTCAGATTTTAAGCCCCAGATCCATTCTGGCGGTGAGCAAGACACCGATAAACTCACACATTCTACAGTTCCAAACATAAACTAAACTAACGTTAATAACATAGCAATCAGTTCTTATAAACGCACAATAAAACACACTAATTTACAACGATACAGTTATTGATCATAATCTGTAAGGATATTATATATTTTATTAAATGACATTGTTACGAAAAAAAAATTCTTTACAACGAATTCGAGTTTCACTCTACTTTTTGTTTCAATAATTATTACAAAAAAAATCACTGGTTTGAGTGATTTTTGTCTAGTACTTTTACATTTTGAGTACTAGCAAAGTAGTGGATAGTTTTTTTCCACTTACAGTGACATCAAGTTTAAATGAAAATATAAATACAACATTTTCTTACAAACAATAATAAAACAATAGTAAAATAAAAATCATGTTTAAAAAAATTAAATAAAAAAAACATCCAGTTTTATAAATATAGTAAGGTATGCAAATAATCTAAAATACATCATTTACATAAATCTACTAGTGGCTGATAATTAAACTTAAAAAATAATAGAGACTGCGATAAAAACATTATTTTGGACATTTCCCTTAATAGTCTGGCAATAAAAGTCGAAATTATATTTGTAGGAAATATGAAGGAAGCTTAGTATCTATCAGGAAATTACTTAAAAAAAATAGACTGAATATTCTATTTTGAAAATTGACTATTGAAAAAAAATTTTAAATAAAAATTAAGTGTTATTGGGATAAATGTTGGGATGTTAAAAATATTTATAACTTGTGCAGACATAAAAAAATCCCCCGTTGTGGGTCAAAAAATTTGTTACAGACTACATCCAAAAGCAAAATCTATTTTAAATAATTGTCAGATTTTTAACAATCGACTTCTTATATCTAGATTATGAAAATCTCATAGCCTTAAGACATCGGAAATGAATGTTGAAAATTAAAAATAGATAGCGAATAGAACATTTAAGGTCGTTCTCGATATTCCATCCATTGGTTACCTAGTCAGTTGCCTAGCAACTACTGTGATTGCAGTTCAATATAATAATCATGGATAGGTTGTTGAAAATCGATGTTTTAAAGAATATTTCCATTAAGTGATATATCGAATCTAATTCTCAACAGTGCAATTAAGGTTTTTCATAATTTATAACTTTGTCCTAGTGGACATTAGCCTTATGTAATATAATTTGATCAACCAACTCTAACAACGATAATGCAATTTGTTAACAAAGCCATTCTAAGTTTCTACTATTCTTACCTTTCAATGCTTGAAACCAAACATGATTCTAATCGTCTTTCGGATGAATTCTAATCGCAGCGTCGATCTCCTTCTTGTCGTGGTCCTTGTCTCCCCAACCCCAGAGATGGTGGGAGCCGTCACCGGTCCTGTTAACTCTGTTCTTAACGATTTCATCAGACACAGTTTTCAAGTCATACGCCCATCCGATCTTGGCGAAGAAGTTGATGAAGTTCGTCGTGAAGTTCAGCCTGTTGTTGCCGAGCTCGGCGGTCTTGTAGTCCCAGGGGAACGTGTGATGGTAGTTGTGGAAACCTTCGCCGAGAGCGAACACGGAGACTGAAATATTTTCGGAGGGCTGAATGTTCTTATCGTATGGTTTGTCACCCCACTTGTGGGCGGCGGAGTTAACGAGCCAGGTGACGTTGAGAATGAATGCGTAGCGGAACATGGCAGCCACGAAGTAGGCATTGAGCCAGCTCTCGCCCCATAAGTAAACAGGTATCACCGTTGGCATGACGAAGCATGTAAGAGGCATCAGAATCATGTAGTACCTGAAAGGAATTCGAGTTATGCTACTTTATCAATAATAAACAACTCGCCGTATCTTTTTGGCATAAATATGGACATTAAAATTAAATATAATTATGAACTTGATTCAAACAATGATTTGATAATAATATCACAAACAACAAAGTCTACAAGATGTGTGTCACATCTATGTCAAAAAGTCCCAGGTTCGATTCCCGGCCAGTCCATGCCATTCGTGACACTGGAAGTCGTAATGCGGGGGCATATGTGTAAGCATAATAGCCTAAAATTTATGTCTCAGACCATTCAGATCAAGAACCAAACAATTTCTCTGCAAAGTCACTGCCAACTCAAATAATATAAGGTTGTCCTTCAATCGTTTATAATTTAGCCCTAATGTGAATTATCATTCCAGATAATTTGTCAAATTACCTCACATCCTCACACGGCAATGATAATTCAGAGTCAAAGTTATGATATCCAATTTTACAGATTTAGTAAGTAAATCTAATAAATAAATTCTCAATTTAATGTTAGAATATCTTATAAGTCACAACCAATCCACAGTTATTTAGATTTGAGAGTTGAATTCATAGATTGTATTCTGTGTATAAATAATTTTATACTCACTTCTTCTGGAAACGAAGAATAGGATCGGCATATAAATCGCTCAGATCCAGACCCTTGCCCTTCTGCTTCAGTTCTGGATGTTTCCTGACGAGAAGCCAACCGATGTGCGAGAAGAAGAACCCTCGTGTGGCATTGTGGGGGTCAGCATCAGTCTCGGAATATTTATGGTGCATACGATGATCGCGAGCCCAATCTATAGCGGAGTCCTGTCCATGAAAAAAATAAATATTCTTATCACATAGAAACAATATCAATACATTCCCAATTTTCCTATTCACTTGTCCAAGGTAATTTGATACAAGTATTTGCCTACGTGTTCATTTTAACAACCAATTTTCCTCATTATGTATCTGCAAACCGATAAAATTTATATATTTACATGGATTTGATTTGATATTTTAGTCAACACATTTTTATAGATGTAAACAGTTTAAAAATAATATTAGCTTGAGTAATACATCCTATTTGCCCAATGTGAATACACTATTAAAATAGCCACTCAAGGACTTCTGTTATGGCTGGCAGTCACTGCAATCGCACAATGGAACAGGCAATCGCGCTTTTCCTTTAGTAATGACAATAGCTAAGCAAATGTAGATTTAGTATAGACTGTATTGAAATTCGAATTGAATGATTACTCAGATATAATTTGCTATGTTTTTCAGGGGTAATCTATAAATTACGTCACTCCTTGAAGGGAGGAGGGGAGTATCACCAAAATGTGACATCGTGTGACAAGGAGCAGGGGGTTCAAAAGCTTTGTGACATTACATGTTAAAATATAAAGTACTCAATATGAAAGAGCAGATCCAAAGTCCATGGAAACAAGATCATTACATTTTTGCATCTTTAATTAACATAATTACTTATTAATTGTCCTTAAATAGTCATTTATTTTCTCTGTAATCTAAAACATTTGAATGTATATTGATTTTATGAAAAATTATTCAATAAATATAAGGAAAATATTAAGATAACAGTCTCTTTTTCAATTACATTTAAATACATTTATATAATTGAAAAATATGTGACCATATCAAGGGTGTAAAAAATAAAAGAGCAAGGAACGGGGGAAGGGTTAAATAGTCCTAAAATTTGTGTGACGTAATTAATGGATGTCCCATTACAAGTGATAATTCTAAGCTGTGTCTTATAAAGTAAACATGATGGTATTATAGCATCAATAATATAATATATTGATAATGATGTTGTGACTCTGATATATTGTTTTACTATTGCCGTTAAACTCAAGGTTAAACTCATAAGGAATATGAAAAGGGCTATGCTTAGTATTTTCCAATCTGGCAATGAACTGCACACATTGTTCAAAGATTTAATAACTGTTGAGAAAGAGAGGATCTTGGAAAAAGATCTCCCCTCATTTGGCAGACTGACAATCTGAAGACATTAGTCTTTTGTTGGATTGAGAAGACTTAGTGCTGGTCAGAGTGAGAGAAGACCTACATTCAGCAGTTGTAGTTCAGCAGGACTTGTAATGTTTGTTACGTGGATGGATAGGACATGCTTGTTGATGCTATGTTTTTTGACATGATGGCATACTTAATAAATAATAGGACAATGTTCTACATTCAGGTGTTCCAGCAGTACTAACACTCATTTATATTAAATGTACATTTCATATTAAATGAAACAAGTTTGAGACAATTAACAGGTATTGAGAGATATTGAATATAGGAATATCATTAAATATTTGTTACTAATAACATTATGTGACATTTTGAAGAGTAAAAGTTTCATATATATATGATTGTTTTTAGACAATTTAAGCTCTTAGCCTGGTAGATATTGGAATAGTTTGTGATAGTTGTGCAGATCTTTTGTTAACGGAGACTGGAAAATGGTTAGTACTAAATTAGTGCCTGTGAAATGAACTGCATTTATATCAATTACATGTGAGGATAAAAGTTTTACACATTAATCATGTGTAATGCTCATTTGGGATAAGAGGATGCTATAAGCTTTTGAGATATCAATTTTTTTATCTAAAATTACTTAAAAAAATATAATAATCTTAATACACCATATTGTCCAGAAAATATATGCCTTTTAATTGATTTATTACAATATAAACATTATTTTTATTCTGAAAATCTTAATATTGGTAGAAGTAAACTTGTTAAACTTAAACTTACCTGAAATGCCATGGTGTTGAAAAAAACTAGGATCAGCCTCAGAGGCCATTTCGCTTTGTACGACTTATGTGCCCATAGTCTATGAGCTCCTGCTGTGATGCCTAATCCAGACATTACATAAAGGATATATGCTGTGGACAAGAGAAATGTACAAGTAAAAACCATCTTCTTAGGTGTATTTGTAATAAACTCAAAAAATGAACATGATAATTAACTCATTAATATTATCACAGCAGGAGGATGGATTTATAAAGTTCAATTAAAACTTTGAACAACTTCAAGTTTATAACTTACCAAATACATCAGTCTGCCACTTTGCTGAAAACAAAAAGAGATAACCTCCATACAGTGCAGCAATGTGGAGGTATGTAAATGCTATAATGTTCCTCCAGACTAATTTTCTGGGATATGGCTTCGCCTGTTGTATAGGTGCATTTGGAAGCGCTAAATCGGGAGTAACGGCGTCACTCTCAAAGAGTACTCCGTTCGCTTCGGAAGATTTTGGAGCCATTATGGTTACCTGAAATGATAAAATCGATACTTGACACACAGGCCAATAGTATAAAAGATTCGTAGTTACTAGCTACGAATTATTATGGCGCATCGTAACTAGTATATCTCTTGTCAAAATTATATTCTTTGTATGAAAACAAAAGCTGGTTAAACTAACCAGCTAATTGTTTCGTAGTACGAATTAGATTGGATATCAATGAATTTTGATTTTATTATTCACTTGTTTACGACTCGCACTGTGTCGCACATCGTTTGAGCTTGAGCAACAACAATAATATTTTTAGAAGTCAAAAATAGTCAAGATCAAGTTTTACTGCAGAAGGTCAAATCACGTCTAAATAAACAAATCTTTTATACTTCTAACGCACAATATTTATTACTCATGTTCTAACGCCTATACTTGTGGAGTGCAAAACAGTAAAATATTAACACCTTTTTTTTAGTTTACTTTGCGGTACTTCACAATTACTGCAGCAGCAGCACTAGCTAGCAAACACAATCAAAAAGACAAACTTTATCCCGATAGTCGACATAGCGACATTATCGACAAAACATAACTTATACTATATCACACCTGTATCAGTAAATAATATCACACAATATATAAAATAAACGGATTGTTTACGTACTATGTGTTAACACCTTATATATTTTGACCTCGCCTCACCCTCAATCCTCACCCCCATAGTATTCACATTTTACAGAGTAAGTAATAACAGAGAATTTTTGCGACCAAACGAAAATAGGGATGAGCCTGATTTTAAATATAGTGTTATTAGTATAACTGGTATGTACGCAGTATGCATTTGGAAAAATGTATCAAATTAATAATAATACATAATAATAATAACAAAACACCTCCCATCCGTGATCTGAGAAACCAATGCATCTATAAAAATAAATTCTGATCATACTAGGTATATTTAATTGTAATTATCAAATTAAGTATTAGGATATCACTTTCCTGACTATATCTATCGACTCGAAATATTAATCAGCCTACAGGTACCTTACTACTATTTGAAACATAAGCTCTCGCTCCTGTTGAAAATTTAAAGTATTTCAAAACTTACAAGTCTTTTACTAAAACGTATAAATGAAATAGATTTAAAGTGGATATTAAAACCCTATCCCTATTCTTACCTGTAAGCTCAAAAAAGTTTAATTTGCAAGTATGACCTTCAAGTACCTAGTAGTATTAGTGTCAACGAAATGCAGAATTTCTTAGATTAGATATCTAGTCATTTTAGTGAAAATTCTTTGGATTGTACTATACTTATATAGCCTAAAATATTCAGCCCTACTTTAGGTATCCGATATATGAGCTCGCTAAGGGCAAAAAAGTTTTTGACTTTTCGTAAGGAGGTACTAGTTATTTTATTTTTTGGTTAAATAAATCAGAATACTTGGTTAAATAATATATTTGATTTAAAGAATGATTTTGATCTAGCACAATAATAACGCAGCGTAAAGTAGTTATAATACCGGTTAAGAGTTATGCAGTTAAGTTATACGTTGGTTCATAACCTACTTAAACTACTGGACTAGAGAAAATAATCAACCGAGCTTTTAAGGTTTGCTATGATTTAAATACAATTCAAAAATAAGGAGCAGTACTTAAAAATATAATATACTCATTGCTATAGCTAGGCCAGTATTAAAACGTAGTTGTTATATTTTAGATATTTAATTTTATTTTTATCAATTATTTTATAGTAATAAAGGCCAGTTCGATTTAGGTGCCAGCATCATTAAAATATATAAATACACGTAAATACTTCAAATCTAATTAATATTTTTAAGTATTTTTCAAATTATATTATATGTTAGGTATATCAATGAACCCTACTCAAAATACATTTTTATGTAATTTATAATAGTCAACATTAATCTAATTTCGAATAAGTAATTAAATAACTGCAGTGGAAATGAAAAACCGGCAACTTATTTTAACTGTTTAGTTAAAGTAGCATAAAGTTAATAAAGTCGATATTAATATGGACTACTGCGATTTAATTCACGTTTAATTCGTTATATTAAAATATTTATGAAAATAAATATTTCTACTTACTTCAGTAACTTCAGAGTAAATAATCCGTAAAGCACTTATTTCCTTGCTACTCTCATGAAGGAGGTTGATCAATTGGTTCTGAGAGAATTACACCAATTTATATATATTGTACGGTATTTAGGTAAGCAATTTAACATGCACAAAAAATATTAATCAACGCTGCTTTCACGTGTTGTACTATGAACTAAAACAGAAACTGTAGGGTTGCCGACGTGCCGTCTAGTGGCGGTATAGTGCACACTTTACGTAGTCGTACGCCTGGTCAAGAGGAAGGCGAACGAACGAAATGAATGCATCGCGGCGCGCTCGAGGATTGGATGCCGAAGTGGCGCGATGCTATGGCCACGTCACACACTCACCATTACGAAGCCACGAACTACACTAGTGATCGGAACATTTTGCATCAACTGAATATTGACCTAAGAACCTAGGGCGTTTGGGTTCTATATTTGTTGACGAGGGACTTGCGTACAGTGGTAGTCAGATGTCGCGAGAGGCGAGAATCGGCGAGATACACGCAACACGTGATATTATTGTTGTAATACAAATCAAATGATTGCAGTGTTACTTAATTCTTCGTGCACATAATATATTTTGTGCAGATTATGCATTTATAGAATGACTACAGTTTCCAGTACAGTATGTTATTTTTTTCACCAAAGCAGAATTATCACACAAAACCAAATACGTCACGCTCCAAAAAAAAAAAAAAATAGGAGATAAAGTTTTAAAATATTCAAATACAAAAGAGCACTTGGATGAAATTGTAAGAGAAGACCTAAGTGTTTTATCCTTACATGTAACGTAGTATAAATTTTATTCAATAAATAAGTAAATAAGGATTTAGAACAAGCATTTACAGAATCTTCCCCCTTTTTGCGCAGTCCTACGTTATGTGGGGTCGGGTCTAATAATTATTAGGCGCAACGAGGGCCTGTCGTGAATTGTCGGATTGGGTAAATTATTGGTTTTTAACATTTTGGCTATACTGATCCACCAGGTGTCTTCGTCCTCTCTTTTTTTATGGGAGGCTTGAAGATTTTTTGACAACGTGATCGCTGTCTCGCCTCATCACGTGTCCATGTCACTTTAATCCGCTTTCGGTCAATTTGTCAGGTATTTGAGCAACCTTGAAACTGCCACGGTTGTACTCATTCCAAATTGTCAATTTTGGTAACCCCCAGTGACTACCTCAGAATATTCATTCCCGCAGTATGAAGTTTATGTACTAGGTTGATCAATAAGTTTTTAGAGTAAGGCACTTATTAATAAGTTATAGAATTCCGTTCTCCTTTTTTCGAATCCTCAATTTATTAGTATCCAAAACCAAAAATAAACTATATTAAAAATTATAAACAGTTTTTTTTTCAAACTTCAAATTCGGCGGGAATTTCATTGATATCAAAATGGAGAAATTCGAAATTCATTCGGTTAAAAAGTATTTCTGCCTGAAAAAAAAAATATGAAAATTGTTCTTGAAAAACTGCAGTATACTTTAGCAGACAATGCACCGTCTTAATCTACAGTAGCATATCGGTGCGCTAACTTTATATGTAACAGAACCACCTGCAACCACAACACCAACTCCGAGCGGACAACACCGGATACTACGAAGAGAACGTTGAAAAAATCGAAGAACTTGTGAAGGCAGATCGACGTGTGTCAATTCGTTATTTAGCTGAGATTCTAATGCATTTAGAACAATTCAATTTATTTCAAGTCAAACTTTAAAATTCAAAAAGGTGGCTGCGCACTGCGGTTTTCTAATGTTAACAGATGCTAAATCAAAGCAAGAGTTGACATTTCAAGACTAAATTTAGCAATCATAGAGGGGCATCCAGAATTCTTAGAAAGTACAATAATTATTAAAGTAAAAGAGAGACAATAATCGGAGATTATTTGCATGCCCGAGTATTTTTTCATCATGATAAAGCTCCTCACTATCGATCTGATATTGCAAGCGCTACCATCCGATCTGTTGGATTTCTGTCGATGCAGCATCCACCATATTCTCCGGCCCTAGTTCCGAGCGATTTTCCCCTTTTTCTCATTGTACAAAACTTCATTAATGCAGCCTAATCGCAAATTGATGCGTTAATTTAGACACACTTGGTCGTAGCCGTTGACACTAGCGTTAACGCAAATAGGGGCATTTAATAAAAAAATGGCGCCAGAATTATATTTCGTTCTGAATCATTTAAAACACCACCAGTTATATCCCACAAGTCAGTTTGGAAGAGTTTATACTTCCAAGGACCAGTTTTTTGCCTTGTTGTGGCGTCATTCGGTGTGATGAGTACTCCGAGTAAATGTTCGAATTAGTGCTCACGTCATCCTTACATTATAACATCGCTAACTAAAGAAGTTATGTCCATAGTTAAGAGTACTAAATTAGTCCTGATTGATTCAATCCAGAGTGTTTCGGAAACTTTTGTGGTTCGATATTATCATTTTTATCAGCCGGTCGCAGAATGCAATTGAAAAGGTTCTCCCGGGGATTAATAAAAACCACTATAAAAAGTGTTTTCTTAGCAATTCGATGATTACTTATCTATGTTTATATCTGCTTTATTGACGGCCCCGCTTTGCTTATTTTGGCTCATCCTGCAAAGTGATGGATCCTGGTCTTTGTCAGTACTTGTAGATAAATTATGTGACGAATAGATAATTGTTTGCATCATATAAGAATCCCTAGTACGATGTTATGATATTTTTATGCAAATAGTCCAAAAACGAGTTCATGATTCACTTAATGGTGTCTACCGCCTTCCATGAACATCAGCGACACCAACGGCAATATTAATGTACTTCCCGCCAAAAAAGAGAAAAAAAAAACAATAAAATAATTATGCTGATATCGTAATAAAATAAATCTAAATTACGTAAATCCTATTATTTGTGCATATTTAAGGCACTATTATTATCTTTGTGTACTAATTGCTAACTGTAACTACAGTCTGAAGTCCTTAATGAGTCAATTTAGTTACCTATTTAAATTGATTGGTTCTGGAGTATACATGAACTATATTCCATACCTAATCTCAAACAAAACAAGTGTTTATCTACGTAACTTTATTCTAAGAACAAGAAAATCGAATGATTATAATGATGTCTGCCCATGTTTTCATCTCGTGATGAAAGATAAGCTGTTATGATGAAATTTAATAAATGACAAATGCACTAGAGACATCGTACTTTGGTCGAATGATTCATATCCGCGTACAATAGTCGGACCACGTAGCTGATCTGGTACTAAGTATAATTTGCTAGTCACTTTGTCCACAATAATTTAATAATTCCAATTCCAATCGTCCTTTCTGTGTAAACGTATTGTGATGCAGTTATACTATAACATCAGGTCAACGAATTGATTTTACTGTTGACGTATATTTAATAAATAAATTAAATTTCTAGGTAAATATTGTGATGCGTGAGCAAAAAAAACACGATAGAAACAATGACGTCATCGCGTCTGTTGTTTTTTAAATAAGTAGGTATAAGACAGAATAGGCGTTATAAGTCTTTGGATATACTTATATATTTTTACGTAACCGTAGCTATCTACGTACAGTTACAATGAATCATTATAATCGAGTCAAGCTCTGAAGTGCGTAATCAAAGTTCAATAGGTATGCACTTAGCATTTATGCAATTCATTTTGACACCATAACGCGTATAGATTACATGCGACAAAATCAGACCATTAAAATATTTTATATAAATATCTTTTATACTTTCTGTTATGTATGAAAATCAATTTTAAATAAAGGTTTTGAAAGGATACATAAAAACAACATGCTTAGTTATAATAAAATGTATTCGTCATTTATAACATTAGTAAATTTACTTGGGTATATATATTCTATATAAATCTTCAGATAACAATAATTACCTTAACCTTGTGGCCATAAACAATCCATCGGGAATTAAACAAACTCATTTAATTCCGGTGGCCATTTAATCAAAGTCCTTAGCCATTAACTCCGGTGGCCAATGTGCCGTCGCTGGTGGTAGCAACGTCTCTGGACACAGCAGCAACTCCAACACCGAGCTTATCGTGTAACTGCCCAAACAATTTAGTGCCCATTCCGAGTTTACTGGCACTATACTCAACTCCATGGCGAGGTCTGAAAGGAAATATGTTTATTTAATTTTTATAAAGAATTCAATTTTCTTTATCAAAGACCTAACTTTCGCGTAAATAGAAGAAATAAGTTAAACAATACGTAAAATACGCAATGGCAATACATAGTGTATGAATAAAAAAAAAAAATATTTCTATATGACGCAGTCTGATGATCTGTTATGAACTATTCGGCCGCGCGCTAATCATACTAATAAAAAGATAATGTTTTGTATGTTTGTATGTAGGACGTAAACTTTTAACTTTTCATTCGATTTTGAAAAAAAATTCACTAGTAGAATGTTATGCCATTATAAGTGACAT